>JAYXIM010055945.1:0-79933 GCA_037575425.1 Anastrepha fraterculus | reverse complement strand
AGTTATTTACGCATTTTTACTACATTAAATTTCATGATTTATTTCAGTGCGAAATTGCAGCAATTCATCAATTTCCAATACATTAGTGGAGGCGTGTCCCGCCAATTCGCAGTGCGAACTTTTTAATAATACGTTCAAATGCATTTGTCTACCAAATTTCCAACATAACGTAATACCAGCGTCGCTGCCAAATTTGGAACATGCATTTTTACCCTATTGCCAGTTTAAAAACGTCAGCGACACCGTCGATGGAGAGTCAAAAGTAATGCTTTATATTCGTTCACCTGTAAAGACGGAACTTTTAGTTTGTGCAATTTTGATGATACTACTGGCCGTCATAGCAGTTTTGGCTATTATTTATGTGATAAAACTTTTGAAGCCATTAAAAAGGACGAAAATTGCCTATGTGAAGCTAAAGCGGCGAGGTAACAAACATCAACGTTTGGTTGAGGAAGAGGTGTACGACGGTATCGCTATGACGCGTCGTAACGAAGATGCGCAGTACGAGTTTTATTGAAAAGTCGTCTAACTTATCCAAATGCATACCCAATTACATCAACATATGTGCGTATATGTATAAAAGTACATTAAAATTAATCTGTGATTCGAAAGATGTTTAATACCGTTAAACGTAATATTGCTGACCAACCATTGTTGATTAGATGCTAGTGGTTAGTATTACATCAATCTTGTATAGTATTACTTAAATATTTGTGTAACAAGAATAGTCAGCCTTCTATTAAACTTTAGGGAGATTTTCCCAATGTCTAATTAAATGCTTAATCAGAACGTAATCGGTAATGGAAGTGATTTCTCAGTAACTAGTTACGGGATAGCTGGCAATTAACTTCTTAATAAAGTTTATCGGAGGTAAATAATTAATAACGTTTTGTTTCCTTGTCGTTTTGCAAGTTTACAACATTTGTTTTTTTTTTTAGTAATGGAGCTTTGGGGGCGACTTCACTTTAGGTCTGTACATGAAGCAAAGAACTTCTAACAATTGTCACAAACTATCAAGTTTTGGTGTTCATGCACCAAAAAAACTTGCAAGTAGGGGAAGTGCGAGTGCAAAATGACATTTCATGATGCAAGTTCTTACTGGACAAATCTTTGCTTGTAAGAATTTGCAAGTGAGAAAAACAGTAGATCGCAAAGTAAAAATAAATACGAATTAAAACTTGCGAATTGAGTGAAAATTCTAAATTTAAATAAAAATGCTGAATAAAACTGAGAATGTAAGGAAATATATTTTAGATAAAATTTACTTGAATTCAAAAATTAAATAGAAATGGGCCAATAATACATATAGAGGTATGCGCTTCTGAACCACAGCCTCCAGTCACCGTTGCGGCACTTTCCAATATGCCGCAATCAAATGTACCATTGGAATGTTCTTCATATGACAGCGACGATGAAATAGTACAAATTATTGTGAACAAAATAAAATCATATGATGCTAAAAAATCATATCGCGCCAATCAAGAAGAAGAAGACGCTAAGCTCGTTACTTTGTATTTTATTTGCTTTGTTTTTATTTTTTATGTAATACGAGGTAGCTCTACTGATTTTTTTTACTTTTTGAGATTTTCTCCGCCAATAATTTAATCAGCTGTTCGTTAAACTTGCAAGTTGCTATTGGTTTTGCGTTCATGTACTTTTTATTGATATTTTTCTTGCTGAGAATGAATTCGCAGAAATTAAGTTACTAGCAAGTTACTGGATCATTTTTACATGAACAGACCTTTTGTAAGTCTGAAATGTTTAAGTATTACAGTTATATTCTGTGAAATAAGTGTGGTCGCTTAAATAGTGAGGTATTTTATTAAAGCAAAAGATTTTATTGAGATACCCGATCGATTTCCTTCCTTCCACCTTTTTTTCCATAACGTTGGGTTGTCGTTGGGCGCAAGCTATAAGTAAATTATGAATTGGGTAACCGATTTTCTGTTTTATCTTTTTTTGTTAATAAATTTAACAATTTAGTAAAACAAAGAATATAGATTCTAAACAAAACTTGGCTAAGAGGCGTTTTCTTTATATGCGCAATGAGATTTTTGATTTCAGTGGGCCTCTATAGCAAAAACTAGGTTATAATACGTTCACATATAAGTATATAGGAGATCTACTTTTTCGCACTTAACTCAAACTCCGTTATTAAAAAGCGCGATTTCCCATACAAAATTTCTCTCCCAAAATCTGAGATTATAAAATAATTCCAGATAATAACTATACTTTTTGACATACAACCCTGAGTTAACATTAATTATTATTACGAATGTAAGGAGAAACATCAAAATAAAAATTAAATGAAATGGATGCCTGCAAAGAAAACAGGTCTGCAAACATAACTCTGATAAAATGTTTGTTAAATACTATTAATTATGGATTCATTTTACAGAAAAATGCTTGTGTCCATAAGCATTTTGTCCTCTTATTACTTATTATAAAATGTAGTATAGAATTTCCGAAGCGTATTACTGCTATAATTTTTTACAACCTCAGTAATCGTCGCTTACGGATTTCCTCCAACTGTTTATTATTAGCAGTCAATTGCGCAATTAAATTAGCTATTCTTTCTTCTTATCGTCAGTAATAATTAATGAAACCAAAAACACCGAAATATTCCACCAAAATAATTTCTATGAAGAAAAACCTACCAAAGCAGTATTGACAGCTGATAGTAAATTTTGCAGTTAATTAGATAGTAGATTATTTTCGTGGACTTATAGGTGATTAATGCATATGTGAACGTATTATAAGTGAACATCCTTAGATTTTTGAAACCATTTGAATTGTCTATTGACAATTTTACAAATTCAGTGTCACCTTGTACTCAGCAAAGAACCGCTAAACGAACTACAATTTTCATATAAGAATTATTGTGAACTGCTTTTTATCAGAAATTTACATATTAAGGTGCGCAGTCATAACATTGGAAGATAACGTCGATTGTTTAACTTATTAGTTTCTAGAATTTAAAAATATTTGACGGCAATATATTTTGTTTACCTATTAAACTGCAAAAGAGCAATAGTTAAAAGTTTGTGGTGCTTCGCGACATTTCCCCAATTTTTGTAACATCAGAGTTGAATTTCACAACAGTCAACTAGGCAAACTATGCAAGCTGAACCTGAGAACTGTCCCGGTGTGGGCACAGAAAACGCCGGTAAAGCCAGCGCTTGCGCTGGCTGTCCCAATCAACGTCTATGCAGTGATCCCAACACAAAAATGGAAGATCCCGGCAAAGCACTCGTTGCCGAATCAATGCGCGAAGTCAAACAAAAGCTCCTCGTACTTTCCGGCAAAGGTGGTGTAGGTAAGAGTACGGTTACTACTCTAATGTCACGTTATTTGGCACGCACCTATCCCGATCGCAATTTTGGTGTATTGGACGTTGATATTTGTGGGCCTTCGCAACCACGTTTGCTTGGTGTTGAAGGTGAAAACGTGCATCAATCCGGATCTGGTTGGTCACCGGTTGGCGTGGACGATAATTTATGCTTGATGTCCATTGGATTTTTGCTCGATTCCCCTGATAATGCCATCATCTGGCGTGGTCCCAAGAAGAACGGCATGATTAGACAATTCTTGAGTGAAGTCGATTGGGGACAACTGGATTTACTTCTATTGGACACGCCGCCAGGTACTTCAGATGAACACTTATCGGTTGTATCCTATTTGCGTGATGACAGTGACAAGGATACGCTGCATGCTTTAATTGTAACAACGCCGCAAGAAGTTTCCCTGTTAGATGTGCGAAAGGAAATCAATTTCTGCAAGAAACAGCGTATACCAATATTGGGCGTAGTCGAGAATATGAGTGCATTCCGATGTGGACATTGTGGCCAAACTTCAGAAATATTTCCGGCAAAGACTGGTGGAGCCGCAGCGATGTGTGCCGAAATGGAAGTGCCGTACTTAGGTGCACTGCCACTGGATCCTGAAGTGACGAAAGCTTGCGATACCGGTGAAGACATAACTAGCATGAAGAATTCAACAATTGAGGCGTTAGCGGGCATTTGCAAAAAAATTTCAGAAGGTCTGGAAAGTGCTTGAGCTGTGTTATTATGAGGTGGAAAATATTTTGGTTTATTTCGTTTCAAACTAATGTAGATGCATCAAAACTTCTTAGAGCGAATCAGAAAATGTAGAAAGTTTAAGTCGAATGCCGTTATTATGGAGATATGACTCCATATATGAATTTAATGGATTAAAAACTTTGTGTACATACATCGTTTCAACACTTCCTTATAAAATTTATTACATTGTTTATTTTTGCTTTTCAACCAAAATGAACAAAATACATGCATACGTAGATAAGTCACGGTTACAAATTCTTATAAGCAGTTCAATATTTATAAGTGTGGACAATCGTAATAATTTTGCGTCAATAACAACGGTGATGATATATATAAAAAATAATATTAAGTCGTGCAAGCAAAAAAGTTAACAAAATTGAAGCACCCGTCTTCTGATATTATTTGTCGAGTTTGCATTAGAAATGTTAGAGATTACGTTTGGTTTTAATAATACAAGCAGATGGGTGTTTCAATGACCCAACGAAACATCGTTTGACGCTCTTCGAAGGCCTGGGATCCTTAACATGCTAGGAGGCGTAAAAAATAATAACCTTAAACCAAGTGCATCTGCGCTTAATAACTCAGGATGTCGCTTTTTGGGCAGGCGGCAGGGGCTTCTTAAAGAATGTATCATTAATACTGCTGTGAGTACCAGCGCCTACAGTCGAAATTGTTGCACGACCTGTCTCGTTAGCGAGGTCCCCTTGTACCATTTGTGATAGCGCGGTACTCTCGCAGGGCGGGGCAAAGGTTGTTTCGCGACCTTGCGAAAGCGGCATAAATAAGGTTTCACGATCCTGTGAAGGAGGCGCATTCTCTGAGTCCTCTTCCAAAGGCGTTAATGGTATACCCTGTGAAGCTGGAATCTTTTTCTTAAGTTGGTCAAACAACGAATTTGTATCATTCGTCGGTTGCGTCGGCAACTGTGTTTGCATTTGTGACAGCGGCAAGGGTGGCGGCACATTTTTAATCGTCACAGAATCTGTGCAATCTTTTACTTTATATATACCCACAATATAATCGGACAATTCAAACATATTGGAACGCAGGGATATGATGATAAATTGGGCATTTTTGGTTCGCTCCTGTAAGGTAAAAATTAATAGAAATTTACAACATTTATTAAGTGAATATCAGCTAACCTTTATGTAATGTGCGACTATGGAGATATTTTTGAAATCAAGCGCGGCATCTATTTCGTCCATAAAGTACAAAGGCGACGGTTTGTAATAATGCAGCGCGAATACCAAGGCCAAAGAGGAGAGGGTCTTTTCACCACCAGACAAATTCGATATATTCTTCCATGTTTTCTTCGGCGGCCGTACACTGAAGCTGACACCCTCTGTGAAGGGATCCATTGAATCGACCAGTTCCAACTCGGCATCTCCTCCTTGCGTGATCATTTGATACATCTCTTTTAGCTTGCGCGTGATAATTTTAAAACCCTGCATAAACTCATTGTAGCGCTTCTTGCGTAGATCATCATAAAGCTGCCGCATTTCATTACGTTTGGAGGTGATATCTTCCAACACTTTTACGCGCTCCAAATACACATTTCGCTTCTCAATGTATTCGTCGATGCACGAGAGGTTGGGTTTCTTCTTTAGCAACTCCTCTTGCACACTCTCTTTGTATTGGATGTCTTGGAGTGTGTGTGCGGCCAGTTCCTCTTCGGTGTATGTTTTGAGCGGTGGTTGCGGTTCGGAATCACCAGGAATCTCGTGCAGACGCAACGGTTTCAGTTGATCACGCCAGTGAGGAATTTGAGATTTCACGTCAGATATTTTGGCGGTAACGGTTTGAAGTTTTTGATCGATCTCCACTCGCTTCAGCGTGCTCTCGCCTGTGAAATTCGCAATAGATAAATGTAAGTATCAAACATTTGCTTTTAAGCAAGAAAATTAATAGAACATGTAAAAATGAAATACGTTTATAAGAATTTAATTATTTTACATGTCTACGTTACTTCTGTAAATAAAATGTTTTTTGTCCGTATAAAAGCGACCCAGAGATTATAAAGGTGGGATTGAAGCTAAATGACGCGAGATATGATGGAGATGGAAGTTTAACTAGGGTATGTCTTGCACTTTGTTGTAGTTTTCTCAACGTCAACAAAGAAAAGCTAGGTATCTGCAGTACTATATTATGGCACCGGATGTTGGTGGATGAAACCGTCTCGGTAGCGAATACTGAAAGTGCTGCTCGATCTTTCCATCCAGCTAGCGGGCACGAAACACCAAATGATATGAAAAGTTATTTTCTAAAAGCAGTCGACTCTTGGTAGACAAGAGCAAACCTCCGAGTGGATTTCTGTCATGAAAAAGCTCCTCATTGTTATTGTAGCAGCTTACTAAACCCTGTCAGAGCAATGTAGTTACCGGTCGTCTTCGTCTAGCTCATCCAACGGTAGACTCAGGAAACGTGCTGTTTCGACAGGTTGGGTCCAGAGGGAGGGGTGTTAGGTGAAGTAGATTTTATTGGGCATATAAAAAGGTGGTTAATATCGGGGTCAATCCTGGACAGATAGGAGTTTAGTCTGCTACAGTATCCAGAACGTACGCGGGTCTCTCGGGGTAGCTGAAGCTTTGCATCTGCAATAGGAGGTTGTTGTTGTAGCAGCATACACATTCCCCATACTCTCATACGGAGAATGCTGCTGGAGTGACAGTCCTTGGCCGGATATACATCCGGGTCGGTTCGGTAACGTAGAACCGACTGTCGTGGAAACATGCAATAGGTGGTCGCTAGACTTCGATAACAGCATTCAGAGGTCTGAAGTTCAGGAAGGTCATAAGTGTCTCCCAATGAATGTCATGTAGCGTCTATCCAAATACTATCCGGTTCAGAAGTTGTAGGATCATTTTGTCCTGGATCACATCCGAATAGCTAAAGAGATGCCTCCTAACGTGCCTGAGAGGCGGCTCAGGCTCTAGCAGGTGTCTACTGGGTTGAAAGCAATTGCGGTTGTGTGCGCAGAGAAGGAGTGCAAACTATCGAAGATAACTCACAAGATTTTAGGGTTGTTTACTGTCGGTATTGGTGTGTCATCGACTTTAACCTTAAGCTCCTTACGAAGTAAACAAAATAAAAAATAAAAACTAACCAAAAATCATCATGCTCCGAAGATTTTTTACTAACAATTTGTTTTTTTTTTTTTGTTTTTGTTTAATTTTGCTCTCGAGGTTTGCACTTTAACCTCATTGGCTTTTGGGCCCTCTACTCATCACAGTACCTCATCCAGACTCAGTTCGCTTATTAAACTCAAGATAGAGCTGGGTCGAGCTGTCTTAACCTTCTCCGCACAATAGCTCTGCATTCAAGGCGAAAGTGCATTGGAGTCGACTGGAATTGGTTGCAGAAACGACAAGAATCAGTAAACCATATCCCGATCATGTGCACAAAAATAATTTGATAATGAATTCCTTAATTTTTCAAACAAGCTCAACCCTTTAAAAAACTTTTTACCACTCACTCACCTTCACGCTTTTGCAATGCTGCGATTTCCTTTTGCATTCCCGACGATTCACTCTTAGCACTTTCTATGGCCTTTTGTGCCTCTTCGATCTCCTTCACTAGCCGCGCGGTTTCATCGTCATAATGTTGTCGTTTCTTACTCATCTCCACCAACTCATCCTGCGCCTTTAATATATCCTCATTCAATTGTTCGATTTGTTTTTCCATTTTTGCCACATTACGTTCGGAAGTTGTGACTTCAACTTTTAACTTAGATATGTTGTTGTTTAGCTTCTTAATCTGTGTGCCCAAATTGTTGATTTTCGTTTGTACCGACTTCACTTTATCGCCATGTATACTATCAATCTCTTTTTTAACTTCGGCAATTTTCTTAGCTACTTTGTCTGCCTCGTCCTCGGAGCAGCTCAGCTTTTTTTGTTTTTTTGCAATCTCAGCCTCCATATTTTTCACCTTTGCCGCATCGGTGGTTGTTTGTTGCATGCGCTTCTTCTGTGCCTCTAATTGCTTAAAAATGCGCGGCAATTGCTCCTCCAAACTCTTGATGGTGATACCCAGTTTTTGTATTCCCGACTCATTTTCTTGCCTGCTTATACTGAGCTGATGTATTTCGCGTTCCAAACGTCCCTGTTCCTCTTGGCTATAATTTATTTGCGATTGCAGTTGCTCGGCCTGTACTTGCATTTCTTCCAAAGCTTTCTGCGACACCATGGATGAGTCGCCTGTTTGCTTGGTCTTTGTTTGTACTTTGGTGCCCATTTTGCCGCGAATTTGCGTACGACCACCGCCTGACATGGTACCAGATGTTTCAATAACATCACCACTCAGCGTTACAACTCGATAACGTCGGGCACCGTAAGCAATGCGTGAGCCTTGTTCAAGGTCAGTAGCAACGAGCGTATTGCGAAGCGCAAAATAAAAGGCGGGGAGTATGCGTTCATCCTCGACGCGTACTAAATCGTATAGTCGCGGTGCATTTTCGGGACTAAAATGTGATTATAAGAATGCGAAATGAGTGAGCTATCATAAATTTTATGTAACTTACGTTTGTATGGGTCCCGATTGTTTTTCTAAATGTTTTACTTTCTCTAGCGCAATAAATGTGGCTCGTCCAATGTCAAAGCGTTTAAGGTGTTCTATACACTCTTGCGCAGTGTTGACCGTATCTACGATGATGTCATCCAAACGTCCGCAAGCAGTTGAAATGGCTACATCATATTTGGAGTCAATTGCGCCCAAATCACCCTGTTATTTAATGTGAATTATATTAGAATAGTGCCTATTTTTTTATTCTGTACGCAAAATTCTTATGGTATCTAAAATAACTGGTTCCAAATAACTTTCTTACACATATCCGCATACCTAATTTTAATCAAAATATTGAGAAAAAAAAAACGCTCGTGGGTATTTCTACATAGATATTTAAAAAGAAAACTTAAAGGAAAATATCAAAATAAACTTAAAAAAAAAAATTAATTAACAAAAAACAAAGTTAAAAAACAAAAACCTTTTTAAAAACTAAAACAAAAAAAAAATATTTTAAAAAGACTAAAAAACATTTTTTCCAACTAAAATAAAACAAAATTAAATAATTGGCGCGTACACTTCTGTTAGGTGTTTGGCCGAGCTCCTCCTCCTATTTGTGTTGTGCGTCTTGATGTTGTTCCACAAATGGAGGGACCTACAGTTTCAAGCCGACTCCGAACGGCAGATATTTTTATGAGGAGCTTTTCCATGGCAGAAATACACTCGGAGGTTTGCCATTGCCTGCCGAGGGGCGACCGCTATTAGAAAAATGTTTTTATTAATTTTGCTTTCACCGAGATTCGAACCAACGACCTCTCTGTGAATTCCGAATGGTAATCACGCACCAACCCATTCGGCTACGGCGGCCGCAATTTTTTCAACTACAAAGCACAAAAAAAAATAGAAATAAAAAAACAAACTTAAAGAAACAAAAAAAAAAACAAAAAGACTTAAAAAGACAATATTTGTATGTTTTACATAGTTTAAAAGGTAAATTATATATATTTTTAATCAAAAAAAAAATTAAAAAAACTAAATTTGTTTTAAACTAAAAGCAAAAAACATAAAAAAAATTTGTTTAAAAACCTACAAAATTAAATATATGTAAAAACACAACAACAAAAATTTGTTTTTAAAGATAAAACATTATTTTTTAACTGAAAACAAAAAAAAATTTTTTAAAACCTAAAACATAAAAGCTTTTTTTTTTAATTAGGAAACTCTTGCGGCTAATGGGCTTTAAAATGGCAAAAAAATTTGATGGCATTTTAGTAGCATTTATTTTGTCCGACGTTTTATATTAACCCTTAACGACCGAAAGGCCCCGCCACGGGGACATAGTACTTATGCGATAGAAAACGAAAGGCCCCAATACGGGGACATGAAAGGAATTCAGTTTTCATTTCATTTATTTACCATCGCTGTAGTTTTTTTTAACAAATATTGCAACTTTGTACATCCCTGGTTTGTTGACCATATAAAATTATAAATCAAGTAACTATATATTGAATTCATATCTAAATAAATCAGTTTAAATGTTTAGTTTAAGTTTTCATACTTATAAACGTTTTAGCTTTTCGCCTAATTTTCCGTCGTCTTATGAGCGGGTATTACAAAAACAGCTCTCGGCCGTAAAGGGTTAAACTAAAAGTTAATGATCTCAATATTATATTTCTTATTTCACTTACCAATCTACCCAAAATCCCCGCTATTTTGCCTTCGTTCTTTTGCCGCATTAAGAAGTCCAACACTTTATTATTTGATCGCGTGGTTTGCAAACTCACATTTTTTTCATTTATCTGTTGGCGAAATTTTAAAAAGATAACTATGAATTCTTTTCTAATGGCCTCTAAACAATTCCCCCGCCCAAAAACACACCTCAGCCGTGAGCGTCATAAGCTGACCACGCTTTTGTTGCTCTTCCATTTGTAATTTCTGCACTTGTTGCGTTTTTACAACAATCTCTTTCTGTATTTCAGGTAAACGATCTTTCATTTCTTGTATGGTACTTTGTTTTTCTTCCAAACTCTTATTCGATTCCTCATATGACGTTTTCAACGATTCATATTTGCGTGTTTCTGTGGTTTCATCGTGCTTAAGAATTTTCAATTCCGATTCCGAAAGTGCCAAAGCGGCTTTAGCGTCATCAACGTGCTTCTTTAGTTCGACCAACTCGGTTTCAAGCTTTTCACGCTTCTCAATCAATGGTTTTGTCGTTTTCTCTAGCGTCACATAGTTCTTTTGCAATTCTTCTTCCATGGTAGATTTATCCTTATTTAATTTCTCCACCTTTTTTAAGCATTCTGAAATTTCTTTTTCGTTTTTACTAGGTATTTTACTTAGATCAACAAGTTCGTCCTTAAGTTTTTCCATTTGCGTTTTATGCTGCTTACGCCGCTTGTTAGTCATATCCATCGTCTGCTGCACTTCCGTAAAGTTTTTGTGCGCCGATTCCCATTGTTTTTCAATTGATTCTTTCTTTTTGCGAAGAGCGTCAAATTGGCTACAATAAATAGACATATTAACATATTCATTACACTCGCCAAAAATATTTGGCATCCTAAAACGTTACACTTACGCCATTTCTTCGCGAATTAGTTTCTCCTTTTCTTCCCGTTCCTGTTTGAGCTTTTCAGCCGCATCGTCGTGCTCTTTCAACTCTACCTTTATTGTGTCTTGCTCTTTCTTATATTCCTCCAGCTTTTTATTCTTTTCACTAAGATATTTTTGTATGCGCAAATTTTTAGTACGCGTATTTTCATTCTCGCGCCGCAGATAATCGACTGCTTCATTATAAGGCTGTTCTAAATCTTTCATTTCACGTTCGGCCAGCTTACAGCGATTATGTTTCTCTGTGCGCTCCTCCGTTAAATGCTCCACACGCTCATTTATTTTAACAAGCGGTTCCTTATAGCGCGTTGTACCAACGATATCTTCCATATATTCGAGCATGCCGCATTCGTTTTCAGATAGTCCCTTCGGCTTCATCATCGCAATCGACTCCACTTCTCCCTAAACATATAGGAACATATCAACATCTCTTAAAGAGACAATCAATACGAACTTTTTTCATACCTGCAATATCAAAAAACGATTGTGATCCAAATCGACGTTGTGCTTCTTCAACAGTTTTGCTACTTCTTTAAACTGTACCCGCCGTCCATTAATCGTATAATAAGAGGAATTATCGCGAAATGCTGTGCGTTCAACTACAATATCACTGTCTGGGATTTCCTCGCACGTGCCATCTTCCTTATCCAATATTTGCCGGAAATGCACCGCCACCGAACACATTGACATATTGGGATATCTAGCGGAATTATGCAGCAATGTCGATATTTTTTTGCAACGAATTTTATTGGCTCGATAGCCAAACACAAACAACATGGAATCGATGACATTGCTCTTGCCACTACCGTTTGGTCCAATAATAGCCGTAAAACACTAGTGAGTATGTAATTGAAGAATATTAATATGAAAATTGCACTTAAATAACTGTACTGGCACATTTACTAACATGATGGAAAGGGCCCAGTACTACAGTACCAGCGTAGCTTTTGAAATTTTTGTTTTCAATTTTTTTGATAATCAAACGAGGCCCTTTACTTTCCGTTGAACAATGTGGTGGTATAGGTGGGGGTATATAAATATCGCCAATTCGCGTTCCGCCTTCGTCGTCGTCCGATATATTTGCATCATCCAATGCGTGATGCTCTGCCGCTTCCGGTTCATTGTCAGGACCCGCCGCTGCCGCAGCATACGTTCTGCCTGTAGCTGCACTCGCTGCCGTTGTACCATCAGTCTGACCACTGCGACGACGCTTCTCTGGAGTGGTTAGTTTCTGTTGTCCTGGCACGGATTTCCGCTTGGAAGATGACATTATTGCTTTTGGCGCCGACAGGCAATCTGGCCAGGTAATAGGTAATTAGCAGTTTGTTTACAATTTACGTCAAATATGCACTTTTAATTAATTTAAGTTAGTTTTGCAGTTTTCAAAACTGTTTTTTCACAATCTTACCAAGTTTTAAAATGTGTTTTAATAAAACTTCACTTATTAATTGGCGCCTGATATAAAATGAAAACAAATAGCAATGCCTGAGCAAATCTCGTAAGCGTCGTAACGCTTTTCAGTTGAAATGTGCTGAATACAGAGTTGCATGTAAATGTCCATTGTAAATGTTGAACTATTGTACCGAAAATATTCAAATTGTTAACCAAAAATATTTTCTTGATATTGCTTTTCAGTGCATTAAGTCACTGTAAATTAATAAATAATTTTCGCAGTAAATATTTAGTTTTAATTTTAAAATACTAACTCACTCAAATTTAGTGGCTAATCATTATATTTGTTGACAAATGGCAATGCTATTTTGGGTAGTTATGAACAGCATTGCTGTGCTTCTTTTTTGGCTCTGATCGCTTGGTTTATATTTTGGATAACGAGCATGTATGCGCGTGTTGTTACGGAAATATCTGTAAGGTTGGTGAAAAAATTGCTTAAACAATTGTGCTTTTTGTGTTGGAACTTACGCGATTTCATTCTGAAACCGAAAATTCAAACTAAAATAAGTTTGGGGTGATGAAATTCACACGAATTGAATGAGTTTCGAAGTTAAATTCGTAAGGGAGAGTTTGCGTTAAACTGTGTATTTTTATTATTTGTGTTTATTTAATTCATCAAAACAACTTGAAAAGTCGTGAGAAATTTGAGCAACGACTCCTAAGATACCACTTTAATCCTTTGGATATTCCCAGAGTCTATGTAAATTGTATATACAAAGCTGTCTCCTCAACATTTGCGTACGGCCTCATTTTTGCGACGGCTTCGTTTCGTGTACAGTTCGTTTTCGGTGACAATTTCATGCGAAAAGGAGTTGCAGCACATGACCGCATGTTAAATATCTTGATAAGTATTGTCTGGAAATTTTGGTTTGCGGCATCTTGTTTAAAATTTTTTTTGTAAGGTAAAAACCTTTGCAAGACACTTGCTTTAATTTTGTATAAATGCTTTCTTCTGTTCAAAATATAGTAATATATCATACTGCTGTCTCTTAAAAATAATATCTGGATTAAAATTTCTATATAACTTACATCTTTCATCCAAATTGACAGCTGATCTGCCATAACTGCCAAAGACATCTCTTTTGTTTACATTATGATTCAAATTCGTGGCTGATTTTGACATGCAAACCAACAAAAATATATTTTGTGCAAATTCATGTAAATTTGGTTTTAGTACTACTGCTACCACCTTATATGAATTTGCCTAATATCCAAGCTAGTTTTTATTAAGGCAAATGTACACAAGGTGAGTTTGGTTGAGTAGCTGATTTTTTTTTCTTGAATTTTGGTACTTTGAATGCCAAAGTGATCTTGTTCTTCGTAGTTACCTTGTTGGTTCGTTTACATTCTGGTTGAATTGTGAAAAAATTGGAAATGTTGTTGTTCCATTGCCATTACCTTACATAAATTCGCATTGGTTTTCCCTTCACAGTATACTGAACAAAATTTAAAAATTGTTTAAACATTGTCAAAAAGAATAACAACATGACAATTTAAACCAAGAAAATACCCTTAAAGTCCCTCTGCCTTTACTTCGAACACTCAACGGGCCGTCTGACCCGATATTGTCATGGTCGAGAGCGGGCTTTGTTGTGCAATTGCATATTCAAAGATGAGCTTGTTAGCAATCGCTCTTTTCCCTTGCATTTCAAGGGATGGTTCCGAGATAGGCAAATTCTTCTCTCACTTAAAAATTATGATGGTTAAAAAAAGATTTAAAATTTTTTTTTTTTTTCAATTTTATATTATGTTTGCGAGAATAAAACAAAATTTTGATTTATGACACTTTAACCCTCCGTCGGGCGCACCCGACCTGTGAGGCACAGCTCACACCATGATGGAAAGAATAATGAGATGGCGCCTATCGTGGTCCCGTTACTTTGCGCTCAGCGAATTTGACAACTAGTTACGTGATTTTAGCTCCAGTATGGCCAGATTACCATTTTCGTAACTTGATTTAGCATTTCTTTTTTGTTATTTTTATTATTTTTTTCTCGGAGTTTTAGTTCTTTCTTCATGACATTTTTCTAGCTGTTCTAATTAAAATGTCAGGTTTATAATTTTGTAAAATATACATTTTTTAATAATTATTTAAATAATTCACTCAGTTTTATTTAGCTTTACTTTTTTTTAACATCTGGTGGCATTGCCCGCGATTGCAGGTGTTGTTGGTGTTCTTCTGCTTTCGGCAGTCAAATCTCTCTCTCTCTACTGCAGTGTTGCCTAGCTTTGGATATAAAAACGCACTAAAATGCCCATTCGAAGAAAATAACCCAACAAATTTTTATTGAATCACTTAAAGAACTTTGTATGCGTGACAAATTGTCTTTAAAATGTGCGTTTTTTTAAATAAATGTGTTATGCTTATGTACAATTTAATTTATGAGTTTTTTTGTTAAGCGAGACTCTTTTGTTAAGGGAACGAGTTTTTTGCTATATTTGAAGTTATGTAACTAGATAAGGTACTCTTTTTGTAAAAATGTCGTTATGGGTTCTTCAGTATTTTCTGGTATTTTGTTGCTTATTTTTACTTTGAATACACCTCTTGATGCCCTATGTCCCACTAAGGATTGAGGACCGGAAGAAACGATTACACCTCTATGGTTTTAATTCGCATTCAGTAAATTCAAACGCCTTTTAAAATGTGTAAAAACGTTTTCAATCTTAAGAAGAGTTGAGAGAGGGACATTTAATATTCTTGCGTAACCTTAAAAGGAGCAAAAAATTAAATTGACACTTTCAAAATATCAAATTTTATAAGAAGCAACTTATTTTCATTAGCACTAAAATCTTCTCAGAGTGACATTTTGACCTTCTTTCATTTAATAATGCAGTTTTTTTTAACTTACAGCTTCGGTAGCATTAAAATAAAAACAAAAAGAAACAAACACCAAGCTTAAGAATTTTCGCATTTTCGGTATAAAAAAGCACTAAATTTATTGCGAAGAGCAAGTACTGCACAACTCAGCAAGCGTGACGTCACATACGCTCTGATGGGCGCAATCTTCTTTCTATCATTCTTGAGCTCACACATTTTGTTGTCTCACTCTATTATTTTTTACCGTTTACTACTCTTTTGCTCAATAGCTGCTTCTTATGGTGTGCTCTTTATATCAAATCAACTCAGTTTGTGTTTTCCCTTCCCAAAGTGAAGTTATACGCAGTTTGATCGTAGAAGCTCATTGCGCCCTAACACATTTTTTAAAGCAAGTATTTTCAAAATTACTGATTTCAAATTAACTACTGCCCCATTTTAATAATAAATAATTTATTAATATTTAATAGTTAGTTGAAAATAACCTGATTTATTGATGTGGCCTGCAGGGCACATTGCGCCCAAACTCGTTACAAAGGTTTTATGTTTTAATTTGTTTTATATTCTTGATAGAAATGTCTCGTCGATACTTCAATTTAAATGAGTCCAAAGACGTGGAAGAAGTTATAAATTTGCTGGTGGCTGATGACGACGATCCCACAATGGAAGACGAATTTGGGGAGGAAAGCGATGTTGCTTCAGATGACGAGGTAGAAGAACGGGGTGAAAATTCCAATTTTTCTAGAGAAAGGGACATTAAATCCACTGACCGTGTAGAAATACGAGCTTTTATTGGGTTATTATACCTTGCAGGAGCATACAGGGGGAATCGTCAATAGCTGGAAGATCTTTGGGGAATAGACGATGATGGGATTGAAAAATTTGGCCTTGTCATGAATATTAAGCGATTCAAGCCACTTATGCGTTGCCTTCGTTTTGATGACTAAAGTACAAGAGAGGAAAGAAAAGAACTGGATCGGCTCGCTCCAGTTTGAGACATTTTCGAGAAATTCATAAGAAGTTGCCAAGATAGTTACATTCCTGGGGAAAATATGACTATAGACGAAATGCTACCCAGTTTTCGTGGAAACTGTCCCTTTAGGCAGTATATACCATCTAAGCCAAATAAATATGGCATCAAGTGTTTTGCTTTCGTCGACGCGAAAATGAATTACGTATACAACATGGAAATCTATGTTGGAAGGCAACCAGAGGGGCCCTTTTCTATTAGCAACAGGCCAAGGGACGTAGTTTTGAGAATGTCTGAGCCTCTTTTTGGCACTGGACGCAATATAACAGGCGATAACTGGTTTACTGATATGGATCTAGTTGACGAACTGAAACAAAAAACTATCTTATGTTCGAACCGTAAGAAAAAATAAAAGACAATTGCCACCTGACTTTGTAGCTACTAAGGGAAGACAACAATTCACAAGTTTGTTTGGATTCAATGACGGAAAAACTTTGGTTTCATATGTTCCACGTTCTAAAAGGAATGTTATTCTCGTATCGACTCTTCATGACAACAAGAACATTGATCTCGATTCCAAGGGAAATAAACCAGAAATCATCTCGTTTTATAATTCAACGAAAGATGGCGTTGATACTGTAGATAAAATGTGTGCAACGTACAATGTATCACGAAATATCAAACGCTGGCCAATGGTTATATTTTTTACAATGCTGAATGTCGATGGTATTAACTCTCAAGTGATATACCTCAGTAATAACCTTGAACCACTACGTAGAAGGCTTTTCTTGAAAAAGTTGGCTCATGAACTGACAATCGAAGAGCTACGTCGAAGAAGTTTGAAAACCCACGGAATACCGTTCAGTATTCAAATAAGGTTAAAAAAATATCGACCTTCACTTCCAAATGAACGAAGCCCTTCTCCACCCCCTAAACGAATACGATGCTCAACTTGCACTAGCGAAACTGGTTTGAGAAGACTGACGAATCACGAATGTAAATCACCAATTTGTTTATCCCATACGTACATATATGATGTGTGAACGGTGTTATACTCCAGAGGACGAAAATACTCTATCCGAAGAGATCTAAAACAAAGGATTGTTTGAGTTTTATATTTTTATTGTACCTCTAATTAATTAGTTTTCTTGATCATTATATTTACAACAAATTGAATTTTTATTGGATTCTTTCATTTTTTGTAAACTATTTTCGGTTGACTGTTTTAACTTTTTATTTTCAACCTTAATTTACGACTATCTTTTCTAACTGATAAATTTTTGTCAAATAAACGGATTTTTATGAAAATATTTAGATTTATTTCTTATTCATATCCCTTAATGCCACTTCTGTATTTCCCATATGTATAATGATGTGTTTTTAAAATAGTGCCACTTAGGCACATTGCGCCCGAAGTTCACAGCCTGATAGTTGCGCCTGACGGAAGGTTAACTGAAATTTTTTCGATTAACTAGTGATGTTATCTTAAGTTGTGCCTTTTTAACTGATAAAATATTTTAATTTTTTAAGTTTCCTAACCTTATTGAACTCACTTTTCACAACTAAAGAGGCACAATGCAAAATAATATACCACGAAATTTATCACTTTTTACAGTTATAGAGGCAGAACTCAAAATAAAACTTTTTATGTGTTAAGTAATAAAAGTAATCAGGTGTTCTTGAGCCCATTAACGCAACTAAAAATAATTCTCTTTAGTTGATCGTGCAAAAGCAACACACTTGACATAATAATATACATAACTGTATTTTTCCAGTTAAAGAAGATAGTTATGTGAACGAAATATTTGCAGTAGTTAGGAAAGTGTACTCTGAATTAATTTATGCAAAAAACTCAGTTTGGAAAATTTTGAGTTGTGACCCTTTTGTATTTTGAAATTATCGTGCAGATTCCGGCTAGCGACTCCACAAGTGACGTGGCAGCCAAAGTTCCTCTCACAATTTTCTTTTTCTCCATAGCTAAATAGCAAACCTTGTAATCTTCTACCCTTGCAATTTTAACTTTCGACTTTTGTCAACAAATTACAGACAAAATGCGAACGTACCGAATGTTTCAAGGCGAATATATAATAGAGCAACAGCAACGTTTAAATATATTTTGTTTTTGTAATTTGGTATTTTGAATGTCAAAATTTTAATCAGAATCACGTTGAAATGTCTGTTTCATGAGAGCAGATACTTCGTTTTGCCCTCTTCGACTACTAACCGACCAGTAATTGTTTTATTTGAAACTTCTACAAAACTGAATTTTATACGAAAATAAGGGAAAAGACCAATAAGGTGCATAAAAGCTTAAGAAGCTAGCGAGTGTTTTAAAATTTTATTAAATTAATTAAATACATTTTTTTCTAATATATAAACATTTTTTAATGGTTAACTAGAAATGAGACAAAAAATGTGTATTAAAACATTTCTATATGCTTTATAACTGAAAACATATTTAAATTTTAAGGAATTCTGATAAATATACAAATATGTACACATATAAAAATTCAAAAAAACCCGAAAAACGTTGAATTTTATTCGGAATATAGTTCAACAACAATAATTCTTTTTCACTCACTCCAAGGCGCAGCCTTGGTTAAATTATTGCTTTTTCGATTTTTCCCGCTTTGACTTAAAACTTCCCCTCACTTTGCGAATTAATTCACATAAATGCGCAAGCGCCAACTTCGCCAATCGCCAAAGCGCATATAATATCGCAAAATAAGCAAAAAAGACATCCAAACCACTGGATTGTATAAAATTCATGCGCACCAGTGGACTTTGCATGTGAGCAGCACCATGATGACGCAGCACGTACTCCACCCAGTAAACAACGCTCTCTCGAGCACTCAACGGGCGATCGCGGTAAAGTTTCGCAAATTTTCGTACATTATACCGATACACTGGATTGTTCAGCACCTCCAAGATGGCAGCCCTAAAATCATCTTCTTTCAAATTCAAAATATCCACCTTTATGCCATAACCGGAAGAGACTATTTTTGCCGCATTTACGGGTTGTTCAGCAAATATTGGCATGGCAACCATTGGTACACCATGGTAAGTGGCCTCCACCATGCCACCCTTACCGGCGTGCGTGATGAATAACTTGAGATTGGGATGGGCGAGTATGTCGTCTTGTGGCAACCATTTTTGATAGAATATATTCGAGGCATTACCTGGGGTGTTTGCCAAGTCTTCCCATTTCCAAATCACATTTTGTTCAAGTGAGGAGAGTACTTTGTAAAGTATCTGAACCGTGGCTGGTTGTATGTTGGAACCTTTCATATTCGAACCCAAGCTGAAGAGTATGGCGCCATTTTTGTTGGAGGCGTTCAAAAAGTTCTCAAGTTTCTGGAAAATAATTGCGGATGGAAAGAAGAAATTTGTATTAATATGTAGTATAAGTGTTAAGCATATATATATAATTGGCACGTACACCCTTTTTGGGTGTTTGGCCGAGCTCTTCCTCCTATTTGTGGTGTGCGTCTTGATGTTATTCCACAAATGCAGGGACCCACAGTTTCAAGTCGACTCCGAACGGCAGATATCTTTTTATGAGGAGCTTTTTCAT
Source organism: Anastrepha fraterculus (assembly GCA_037575425.1). NCBI lineage: Eukaryota > Metazoa > Arthropoda > Insecta > Diptera > Tephritidae > Anastrepha > Anastrepha fraterculus. The sequence goes on along the minus strand of JAYXIM010055945.1, from coordinate 59,936 downwards.
GGCAGAAATGCACTCGCAGGTTTGCCATTGCCTGCCGAGGGGCGACCGCTATTAGAAAAAACTTTTTCATAATTTTTCATCTTGTGAATTCGTTCTCTATGTGAATTCCGAATGGTAGTCACGCACCAACCCATTCGGCCACGGCGGCCGAATATGTCAAGCATAAAATTAGATGTTTAAAATAAAAAATAGAGATTTAATTATGTTTGTCTTTGAAGGAAGAAGTCAGACAACATCAACTCGAGTTATTAGAAACTGCCGAAGCGGCGGAGGGTGTATTATATGGTCCTGAAATAGACAACTCCATGTAAGTTAAGCAAAAAAACAAATCCTATATAAAGTTCATTTCAAACTTTAAACGCGTTTTTCTCAAAATGGTGTTTTCAAAGTCGGTGACTCCATTACTCGAAAACGGCTTAACCGATTAGTCTCGAATTTTAACACGAGCTTCCTAAATATATCTTTCAGTAATTAATCGCAAATGTTTTCTCACCGATAAATATTTTTTTATAAACAATTTAAGGCCGAAATTTTGGTCAAAAATCAATTTTTTCTGAGAAACCGCCATTTTGCCAAACAATTTTATTTTGCTTATTCCTTCGATTAATTACTAGATTTAACATTATTTTAACGAAATCTGTTTGGTTTTTATTTTCAGAGGATCCAGATCAGAGATATAGTGGTCACCGCAAAACATATTTTTTGAGAGGAGCTCCTGGAGATCAGCTGTATCTCCTTCCAAATAAATATTTTTACTAATACTAAGTCTTAAAATACAGTTAAAAGATAAGATAATATGTGTACAAATGTTTAGATCAATAAATTTAAAAGAAAGAATTCTGGAAAATTCGCTTCCTTCCGGTCTTCTAACTGCATATAACCCCTTAAAGGAAGAAGTAAGATATAATTTAAAGACCTTTTATATGGATATGGTTTCCAAATCTCTACTAGTTATTCACAATAAAAAAAGAGGTTGTCTGTAAAGTCGGTTTACTGACGATAGTTTAACGTGACAACGTCATAAGAAAAAACTGATGGAATGGTTGCATTTTTCAAAAGAAAATTTAATTCTATTTGTTTGATAGATATTTTGTATGGATATAGAGAAGAAGGTAAATGGAATCGCAATGGAATAGGTCAAGTTACATTTACACAAACATGAAAAATTATGAAACATTTATCAAATTCATGAAAGATATGTTTAATTTCGATTGTGCATCAGACGTTAATAAGTCAAGAAGACTAAGAGGCACCATCAACGATTTGACTTTTTCAAGACACATTACACTCGAAACACTCTCTTTCATTTCCTACTTTTCCTATCATCGTCCTATTCTATCCTATAAATTAATAATAAAAACATTAAAACAACAGGTATTATTACCAACTAGTCGTCGGCGGCCGCCGTAGGCGAATGGGCTGGTGCGTGACTATCATTCGGAATTCACAGAGAGAACGTAGGTTCTAATCTCGGTGAAACACCAAAAATAAGAAAAACATTTTTCTGATAGCAGTCGCCCCTCGGCAGGCAATGGCAAACCTCCGAGTGTATTTCGGCCATGAAAAAGCTTCTCAGAAAACTATTTGCTGTTAAGAGTCGGCTGAAAACTGTAGGTCCCTCCATTTGTGGAACAACATCAAGACGTACACCACAAATAGAAGTGTACCCGCCAATTATTTATTTATTTATGCCTATTTTGGTTGTCAGCTCTCCTATGGGGCAGAAGCTAGTTATCACTGCCGTGAGTCTGCGGTCGATGCGGGCAGACTCAATAAAATTTAAATTCATTTCATGATAGTTATTTGTAGGGAGATGAGGTGGAATTATTTATAGTAATTATCTCCTTAGCTACTCTACTTTTGCGAGACTATGATGCCAACTCTCTTGAATATTTATCTGAGGAGGTTATCAGCTTCTTGCGGAGTTGCACAAATTTGTTTCATTTTCCTTCAACCTTCAATATACTTTTTCTCTATTATCCAAACCGGTTTAAGGGGAAGGACTGGTTTTTATGCGTATCACTTTTTCGTATAGCCATCTAAAGCTAATCTAATCTAACTTGCCTTGCTACGACTCTCGTCATTGGCATTTGAGCCAACGGTGACGAAGATTATCGATCGATCTTTCGTACCCCATTCCGTTAGACTTTTTCGCAATTTGGCAAATTTTTTATAAAAATATTAGAGACTCCTATTCGATTGACTGATTGACCGCAAATAGGCGAACTATCTAAAAATCCTTCAATACAACTGAAACAAATACAGTGCACACATTGCAAGTGGCCATATCAAAACATGTCTTGAAAGTGATATTCCTTACCTTTGGCAAAGGATCGGGCTTCTCCTTGATTTGTATGCCACCGATCTCTACCAATCCTGGTACCAATGGCCGTATAGGTCCTTCACTAAAATGACTGTTGCAAAATACAAGCGAAACATTTGCCAACATCTGTGAATAAGAACGGATTGTCGGGTCGCCCTCAGCCAATGTCCTATATTTTGATGAAAGTTGTAATATAAATACATAAATACATGCATGCATACATATAATATTATGTATAAATGGAAAGTGCATCCCATTAAGACCGCGCCTTGTGTGAACTTTGAGGTTTAGTCATGCAGACTTGCAGAGAAATTGTAAAATTCGAAAATGTTGTTATCGCGCGTCGCGCCGATATGGCCGCAATTAAGCGCTTTGACGCCGTCGAAGGCGACAGTTCATTAGCTATTGATGAAATTGAGCAAAAATGTCATAGCGAATTTTCTTCAAACGAACTGACGTCACAAGACGATCATTTATCTTTTAGAGGTTTTGAATTAAAAAAAAAAAAAAGCAAATAAAAAAAAAAAACAAGTACAAAATAAAAAAGCTGTGTTATTCATTTTTTTCAGAATCTAATCGGTGAAGTTAGGTGCTTCAAATTATCAAGAGGCTTCACTTCCTGCGTTATGTTGATCTTGTGAGGTTGTTCGCGAAAGATTTGTACGTGAAATTCATTTGGTTGCGAATTCTCATTTCCTATAAACGGCATAAAATCCACTGATTCGGCTAATTTAGAACTGTGATATTTTCAATGATTTCACCTTCGCGTTGCCTCACTACCGCATCTGACCATTCAGTCAGCTTTTCGTTGGCTCATTGACGCGTTTGAGCACAAGGATGATAGATTACCTTAAAACTAATTATTAAAAAGCTTTTCTCCATGATTTGAGCATTCAGTTGTCCACTATAGCTCGCACAGCCTGTCTGGTGGATCGGTTATTTGGACCGACTTGAAAATGCTACCACCAGGTTTGTATTTCCAAACGCTGTTCGTTCGTGAACTTCTTCATGATAAAAATGTCGAATGTGGATTGACTTTTCTGGATCGTAAAAAATATTTAAGAGTACAATATAAAAAAAAAGAGAAAAAAAATTAGTATGTGCCTATCGCGCACCAAATATAACCTCTTTGCTGCAAAAAAAAATATTATAATTTTCAAATTGCAAACAAGTCGATCCTAATGGGACAATCTATTTTTGACGCACTTATAATATGAATTCAAGCTGATATCCATGATCACGACAAGTGAACGCAATGCATAGCTTGTGAACGCATTAAACATACGCAAGCCAAAGCTCAACAATTCGCCATTTTTGTATGGCGTAAATGTAGACGGTACGTAAGTCATTTCGGGAGGCACGCCCACGAACCCATTAACCATATCCATCGGTGGACCCGTCCAACTGATTATCACCGGACAATTCAATTTAGCCGGTACAATAAATTGAAAGTTGTTAACAAAGTAACCCAATATGACCAAATCAAATTTGGATTCATAAATCGACTGGAAACGTTCATTTCTGATTGCATCATATTGCATTTTGGTTAAAACATTATTGGCCATTAGAAATTTCATCAGCATTACAACCACATTTTGTTTTTTCACACCCATAGCGGATAATTCCTGTTCCATTTCGCGTTGATGCTCCTCTGATGGTTCAATAATTATATTGTGTATTTTTTCATGAGTTACTTTTGGCTTTTGTCCGGAAACAACTGTCACATTGTGGCCTTGCTCCGCCAATGTTTTCATAATTGACATGTGCACAATTAAGTGAGAGGGGCTGGGGCTGAGGAAAACACCCAATATATTTGCACTATGCACTGGTTGCACACTCGTCGTAATGGCAAATAAAGCCATTAACGCGACAACGATCAATTTCGAACGATCACCCATCGTATAACAATAACACTTCATCTTCCGTTGATTCTACAAAACAAACTGAAATAGTCACGGTGAGCAGCCAGTGTTTAAAGCTATACATATAATCAATAATGTTGTGTGGTGCATTTGAAAACTAAGCATACAACTTAAGTGGCGTTGATGATAAGATATTTTGTTGGTGCAATGTATTCGGATAAGTATAAGTAGTGTACTAAGTAAATGGTGGTTAAGTTTCAAGGGCCGGTGTTGATTTTGAATAAAATACAATTTTTTTTTAAGAAATTATTCTCATATCTCTTTATTATGATACTACTGGTAGGGCTCAATTACGTATGGAACAAAAAATTGGCCGCGGCCTCGGCGGCACACCTCCAAAGACCACCAAATGCAAATAGTTCCTTATCTAAAGGGTGGTTAAGTTTCAAGGGCCGGTGTTGATTTTAAATAAATTACAATTTTTGTAAGAAATTATTGTCATTTCTCTTTATTATGACAATATTGCTATGGCTCAATTACGTATGGAACAAAATATCGGCCAAATGGCCGCCGCGGCCTCGGCGGCACACCTCCATCCGATGGTCCAAATTTTCGATGACGCTGAGGCATAAATGAGGTTCTATGCCGTTAATGTGCCGAATTATCTCATCCTTTAGCTCCTGAATTGATGCTGGCTTGTCGACGTACACCTTTTCTTTCAAATAACCCCAAAGAAAGAAGTCCAACGGTGTTGTTGACGTTTAGGTGTGGTTCACATTTAACATCGGCCCTTGAAATTTAACCACCCTTTACATGCTATATATTGTACGAGTATGTATGTGGATATACAGATAATAATTTAATTTATCAACCAAGTTCAAGTAAATCTGTATGTATGTAAATAAAATAATAAAGTGCTTTGCTGTTTCACAATGTTGAGTAAAATTTGGTGATTTATTTGGTATACCGGTGTGCTCTAGTGCAGATAACGGTTGTTTGGAGAGGTACTAGGCATTTGGATATTCCCAGAGTCTATGTAAATTGTATATACAAAGCTGTCTCAACATTTGCGTACTGCATCGTTTTTGCGACGGCTTTGTTTCGTCTACAGTTGGTTTTCGGTGACAATTTCATGCGAAAAGGAGTTGCAGCACATGACCGCATGTTAAATATCTTGATAAGTATTGTCTGGAAATTTTGCAAGACACTTGCTTTAATTTTATATAAATGCTTTTTTCTGTTCAAAATATAGTAATATATCATACTTGCTGTCTCCATTAGCCAATAGCGATTATACATTCGCTACGATGCATCTCCATAAGGCTAAGCGATAAGTAGCAGTAAGGGCTATAAAGGATTGATTAAAAATAATATCTGGATTAAAATTTCTTTTACGCTATGTGAACTAATTTTTATCAAACCGAAAACTATCTTTAGTTCATAATTTTGATTTTCTCAATACATGAAAAAAACGTAATGGACTGATGCCTTAGAAACGGTTTGTTCGAATGTTTTGGGGGTTTCCCTTTTAAGCTTTGCTTTAGCACTTTTTTCTATTTTTATTTTAATTTTTAAGCGCTTCAATGGAAAACGAACATATGTACTTGGTTGAGCCCATGCACAAACATTTTGTTTTCATGTATATAACTTACATCTTTCATCCAAATTGACAGCTAATCTGTCATAACTGCCAAAGAGATCTCTTTTGTTTACATTCTGGTTCAAATTCGTGGCTGATTTTGACATTCGAAACAACAAAAATATATTTCGTGCAAATTTATGTAAATTTGGTTTTTGTACTACTGCTACCACCTTATATGAATTTGCCTAATATCCAAACTAATTTCTATTAAGACAAATGTACACAAGGTGAGTTTGGTTGAGTTGAATTTTGGTACTTTGAATGCCAAAGTGATCTTGTGCTTCGTTGTTACCTTGCTGGTTCGTATACATTCTGGTTGAATTGTGAAAAAATTGGAAATGTTGTTCCATTGCCATCACCTTGTATAAATTGGCTTTGGTTTTCCCTTCACAGTATACTGAACAAAATTTAAATTTTTTTTAAACATTGTTGTCAAGAAGAATAACAACATGACAATTTAAACCAAGAAAATACCCTTAAAGACCCTTTGTCTTTACTTCGAACTCTCAATGGGCCGTCTGACCCGATATTGTCATGGTCGAGAGCGGGCTTTGTTGTGCAATTGCATATTCAAAGATGAGCTTGTTAGCAAGTGCTCTTTTCCCTTGCATTTCAAGGGATGGCTCCGAGATAGGCAAATTCTTCTCTCACTTAAAAATTATGATGGTGAAAAGATTTCAAAGCTGAGCTACTTAGCAGACGGTTTGCGGCTCTGAGCGAATTTGACAGAACCAGCTAAAGCGCTGACGTCACTTGTGGTCACGAAGCAGTTTGTTCACGAAAAACTAAGATTGGTACGAAAATATATAGGAAAAATGATATACGAAAAAAAAGAGGTTGTCTGTATAGTCGGTTTACTGACGATAGTTTAACGTGACAACATCATAAAACAATACTGATGTAATGGTTACAATTTTCAAAACAAAATTTTAATTTTATTTGTTTTATAGATATTTTGTATGGATATAGAGGAGGAGGTAAATGGAATCGCAATGGAATAGGTCAAGTTACATTTACACAAACATGAAAAATGACGAAACATTTATCAAATTCATGAAAGATATGTTCAATTTCGATTGTGCATCAGACGTCAATAAGTCAACAACACTAAGAGGCGAAATCATGAATTTGCATTTTTCAAGACACTTTACACTCGAAACATTCTCTTTCATTTCCTACTTTTTCTATCATCGTCCTATTTTCAACAGAGAAATGGTTCATTACCGTGCACACAGGAAGAAGGCATATTCAAATACAAATATGTGAATTTATATACAAATGCGCGTATACATACATATACATACATATATATGCTCACTCAAGTAGGAGAGAGCCAGATGTCGAACGTTACCGAACGCGGGGGCCGATTGTGCTCTTTGTCGTTCGTTCCGCGCTCTCGCTTGCAGTTCAAGCACATTAGCTTACATTTACTTGCGTACAGAATAGATTCGTACATTTGATATGTCCATATGATTTGTATGCATCTTTATATACATATATTAGTATAAAACATATCTTATAAGGTATGTGGTAAACCTTACCATACATTTTTTCCTTCATATATAATATAAAAACTAATAATAATAACATTAAAACAACAGGTATTATTAACAACTAGTCGTCACTAATTATAAATTCGGTAAGGATGATGATGATACACTTGGTTTTATTTTAAACTCTTCAAGTAAATCAAATTAATAATAATCAATAAGAAGGGATATGCAAATACAAATGTGTGAATTTATATATGTACATATGCGCATATACATACACATATACGCTCACTTAAGTAGGAGAGAGCAAGATGTCGAACGCTGCCGTTCGTTTCGCGCTTTCGCTTGCAGTTCATTCAAGGTAACGACCATGAGCAAGGTAACGACGAATAAGCAAGGTAACGACGATTGAGCAAGGTAACGACACATTTTTTCGTGCGTGCAGCCGGCTAAATCGAATTATAAGACGTTATCACGTCAAAAATTAACCGATGCCACTTCTTTGCCATCTGAACGAAGACTGATTGGACGAGTGTGTGAATATATGTGAAATTGTCGTGCAGATTCCGGCTAGCGAATCCATAAGTGACGTGGCAGCCAAAGTTCCTCTCACAATTTTCTTTTTCTCCATAGCTAAATAGCAAACCTTGTAATCTTCTACCCTTGCAATTTTAACTTTCGACTTTTGTCAACAAATTACAGACAAAATGCGAACGTACCCAATGTTTCAAGGCGAATATATAATAGAGCAACAGCAACGTTTAAATATATTTTGTTTTTGTAATTTGGTATTTTGAATGTCAAAATTTTAATCAGAATCACGTTGAAATGTCTGTTTCATGAGAGCAGATACTTCGTTTTGTCCTCTTCGACTACTAACCGACCACTAATTCTTTTATTTGAAATTTCTACAAAATTAAATTTTATACGAAAATAAGGAAAAGTCCAATAAGGTGCATAAAAGCTTGAGGAGCTAGCGAGTGTTTTAAAATTTTATTACATTAATTAAATACATTTTTTTTCTAATATATAATATAAACATATTTTAATGGTTAACTAGAAATGAGACAAAAATTGTGTATTAAAACATTTCTATATGCTTTATAAATGAAAACATATTTAAATTTTAAGGAATTCTGATAAATATACAAATATGTACACATATAAAAATTCAAAAAAACCCGAAAAACGTTGAATTTTATTCGGAATATAGTTCAGCAACAATAATTCTTTTTCACTCACTCAAAGGCGCAGCCTTGGTTAAATTATTGCTTTTTCGATTTTTCCCGCTTTGACTTAAAAATTCCCCTCACTTTGCGAATTAATTCACATAAATGCGCAAGCGCTAACTTCGCCAATCGCCAAAGCGCATATAATATCGCAAAATAAGCAAACAAGACATCCAAACCACTGGATTGTATAAAATTCATGTGCACCAGTGGACTTTGCATGTGAGCAGCACCATGATGACGCAGCACGTACTCCACCCAGTAAACAACGCTCTCTCGAGCACTCAACGGGCGATCGCGGTAAAGTTTCGCAAATTTTCGTACATTATACCGATACACTGGATTGTTCAGCACCTCCAAGATGGCAGCCCTAAAATCATCTTCTTTCAAATTCAAAATATCCACCTGTGTTCCATAACCGGAAGAGACTATTTGGGCCGCATTTACGGGTTGGTCAGCAAATATTGGCATGGCAACCATTGGTACACCATGGTAAGTGGCCTCCACCATGCCACCCTTACCGGCGTGCGTGATGAATAATTTGAGATTGGGATGGGCGAGTGTGTCGTCTTGTGGCAACCATTTTTGATAAATAATATTCGAGGCATTACCTGGGGTGTTTGCCAAGTCTTCCCATTTCCAAATCACATTTTGTTCAAGTGAGGACAGTACTTTGTAAAGTATCTGAATCGTGGCTGGTTGTATGTTGGAACTTTTTATATTCGAACCCAAGCTGAAGAGTATGGCGCCATTCTTGTTGGAGGCGTTCAAAAACTTCTCAAGCTCCTGGAAAATAATTGCGGATGGAAAGAAGAAATTTGTATTAAATTGAAATTTCCACTTTATGAAATTTTTATAAGTGTCAACCAAAATTAGATATTTAAAATAAAAATAGAGATGCAATAATGTTTGTCTTTAAAGGAAGAAGTCAGACAACATCAGCTCGAGTTATTAGAAACTGCCGAAGCGGCGGAGGGTGTATTATAGGGTCCTGAAATAGACAACTCCATGTAAGTTAAACAAAAAAATTGTATCCTATGTAAAGTTCATTTCAAACTTTAAACGCGTTTTTCTCAAAATGGTGTTTTCAAAGTCGGTGACCAACATTACTCGAAAACGGCTTAACCGATTAGTCTCGAATTTTAACACGAGCTTCTTAAATATATCTTTCAGTAATTAATCGCAAATGTTTTCTCACCGATAAATATTTCTTTTATAAACAATTTAAGGCCGAAATTTTGGTCAAAAATCGATTTTTTTTAGAAACCGTCATTTTGTCAAAAAAAATTATTTTGCTTGTTCCTTCGATTAATTACTAGATTTAACATTATTTTAACGAAATCTGTTTGGTTTTTATTTTCAGAGGATCCAGTTCAGAGATATAGTGGTCACCGCAAAACATCTTTTTTGAGAGGAGCTTCCGGAGATCAGCTGTATCTCCTTTCCAAATAAATAGTTTTACTAATACTAAGTCTCAAAATACAGTTAAAAGATAAGATAATATGTGTACAAATTTTTAGATCAATAAATTTAAAAGTTTTCTCAGAAAGAATTCTGAAAAATTCGCTTTCTTTCGGCCTTTATCTGCGGAGGTTATCAGCTTCTTGCGGAGTTGCACAAATTTGTTTAATTTTCTTTCAACCTTCAATATACTTTTTCTCTATTATCCAAACCGGTTGTAAGGGGATGGACTGGTTTTTATGCATATCACATCTTCGTATAGCCACCTAAACCTAATCTAATCTAACTTGCCTTGCTAGGCCTCTCGTAATTGGAAAAGAAAAGGCTATTTTGACGTTTTTTACTAAATTATCAAAGTTTATTAACTTTTTTCTGGAACAAAAATTTTTTTTTTTCTGAATCGACAAAAAGTTGTAGAAGTTATGACCCATAAAGTCAACACGTGTGATTTTGCAGCTTTTGACTTAGCTATGTTTGAGGTCAAAAATACGCTTTTACTCTCAAACTTCTTCTTTTATGTTGCACGGAATCTTCACGAAGTTGCATCCAGCAGTAGTCGCTCATCATTCCTTGATCCCAAAAGCCCTCATAAAGACTTTCGGTAGTAGCAATATCTTGATGAAATCGCTCGCTTTGTTCATCACTTTCAGCCCCAAATTCGGAGGGAAAAAATCCAAATGACTGTGAAGCAGGTGCATTTTTAACGACATGCGAGCACCTGTTAACAAAAACAAAGTTAATTGTAAATTTTCCAATCAATTTATATGATAAATATATTTTGGAGTATGTACTTTACAATACCAACCAATAGTTTTAAAGTATTTCATCATTGTATGAATCAATTGACGGTCGTTGTTGCCCCTGATGTTTCCCAAGAATTCATGAATAACTTTTTGGAAAGCTTTCCAAGCTTTAGCTTCTGAACTGTCAAGACATTGTTGAAATTCTGCGTCCGTAAACAATTTCTTTATCTGTGGACCGACGAATATACCCGCTTTGATTTTCTCTGTTAACAATCTTGGGAACTTGGTTTTCAAGTATTTAAGGGTTGTGTCCGGTTTTTTTGCCAAAGCTTTCACAAAATTCTTCATTAGCCCTTTGTCGTCGTGCACAAATTTATACTTGCAGAAATATGGCGCCATGGCGAAAAATATACACAGACGTACAATGTTCATACCTAGCTCTTATTTAGCTGGAATTGGTAGCATGGGCAATTAGCTGGAATTGGTACAATGGGCAAATAAGCCTATTCTGCGACATATATATATATATATATATATTTATTTGTGAGCCTAAGAATAGTTATTTTGCGTGACTCAATACGCAGGCTGGCATGATTTACTTTTGTTCGAAACCGTATTGTATACATCAAAAGGATATACGACAGAAGATGAAATTGTCTTCATTCACATAATATATAACTTCTACAATTTTACGCCGATTCAGACAAAATTAGGCTTAAAATGTAGATGGCAAAATTGTCTTTCCGAAAACCTATCTTATGTCGGTATAAAAAAAATTTGTATTCCAGAAAAAAGTTAATAAACTTTGATAATTTAGTAAAAAACGTCAAAAATGCCTTTTTTTTAACTTTCAACAGCTGTTTTGCGAAAACTACGATTTCCATTGACACGAATTATGTATTGCCATGTAGGTTATATAATGTGTGCCTTTCGAAATTTATGCACTTCAAAGAAATGGTGCGCACTGTTTTCGAGATTGCAGGTAATAACTGCACCATTGCCCAAAAAACAGGTTTTTTGGGAATATCTCGGAAACCGTTCTTTGAAAAAAAAAAAATAAAATTCATTTTTGGTTTCAGCGACCTCAAATTAGTCTAAAAACGCCTTTTGGTGGAGGACCATTTTTGGTGTAAACTAGTGTAATGAATAAAGAATTGAAATGATATTCCTTACCTTTGGCAAAGGATCGGGCTTCTCCTTGATTTGTATGCCACCGATCTCTACCAATCCTGGTACCAATGGCCGTATAGGTCCTTCACTAAAATGACTGTTGCAAAATACAAGCGAAACATTTGCCAACATCTGTGAATAAGAACGGATTGTCGGGTCGCCCTCAGCCAATGTCCTATATTTTGATGAAAGTTGTAATATAAATATTATACATACATGCATACATATTATATAATATTATGTATAAATGGAAAGTGCACGCCATTAAGACCGCGCCTTGTGTGAACTTTGAAGTTTAGTCATCCAGAATTGCAGAGAAATTGTAAAATTCGAAAATGTCGTTATCGCGCGTCGCGCCGATATGGCCGCAATTAAGCGCTTTGACGCCATCGAAGGCGACAGTTCATCAGCTATTGATGAAATTGAGCAAAAATGTCATAGCGAATTTTCTTCAAACGAACTGACGTCACAAGACGATCATTTATTTTTTTTAGGTTCTGAATTGAAACAAAAAAAGCAAATAAAAAAAAAAAAACAAGTAAAAAATAAAAAAGTTGTGTTATTCAATTTTTTCAAAATCAAATCGGTGAAGTTAGGTGCTTCAAATTATCAAGAGGCTTCACTTCCTGTGTTATGTTAATCTTGTGAGGTTGTTCGCGAAAGATTTGTACGCGAAATTCACTTTGTTGCGAATTCTCATTTCCTATGAATGGCTTAAAATCCACTGATTTGGCTAATTCAGAAAATACCATAGTTCTGTAATTTAACCTTGGCGTTGCCTCACTGACACATTTGAGCAGAAGGATGATAGATTACTTTAAAATAATTAATAAAAAACTTTTCACCATGATTTGAGCATTCAGTCGTCCACTATAGCTCGCACAGCCTGTCTGGTGGATCGGTTATTTGGACCAACTTGAAAATGCAACCACCGGCTTTGTATTTCCAAACGCTGTTCGTCCATGAACTTCGTCATGATAAAAATGTCGAATGTGAAATGACTTTGGTAGGTCATAAACAATATTTAAGAGTATAATAGAAAAATAAAAATATTATTATGTTCCTATTGCGCACCAAATATAACCTTTTTGCTGCAATAAAAACATTATAGCTCTTTCTTTCAAATTGCAAACAAATCGATCTTAATGGGACACCCCGTATTTGACGTACTTATAATATGAATGATGGCTGATGTCCATGATCGCGTCAAATAAACGTAGTGTATAGCTCATGATCGCATTAAGCATACGCAAGCCAAAGCTCAACAATTCGCCATTTTTGTATGGCGTAAACATAGACGGTACGTAAGTCATTTCGGGCGGCACGCCTACGAACCGATTAACCGTCTCCATTGGTGGAGCCGTCCAACTGATTATCACCGGACAATTCAGTTTTGCCGGTACAATAAATTGAAAGTTGTTAACAAAGAAACCCAATATGACCAAATCAAATTTGGATTCATAGATCGACTGGAACCGTTCATTTCTGAGTGCATCATATTGCATTTTGGTCATAACATGATTGCCCGTTACAAATTTCAGCATCAGTCCAATCTGATTTTGTTTTTTCCCACCTATAGCGCATAATTCCTGTTCCATTTCGCGTTGATGCTCCTCTGATGGTTCAATAATTATATTGTGTATATTTTCATGAGTTACTTTTGGCTTTTGTCCGGAAACAACTGTCACATTGTGGCCTTCCTCCGCCAATGTTTTCATAATTGACATGTGCACAATTAAGTGAGAGGGGCTGGGGCTGAGGAAAACACCCAATATATTTGCACTATGCACTGGTTGCACCCTCGTCGTAATGGCAAATAAAGCCATTAACGCGACAGCGATCAATTTCGAACGATCACCCATCGTATAACAATAACACTTCATCTTCCGTTGATTCTACAAAACAAACTGAAATAGTCACGATGACCAGCCAGTGTTTTAAGTTAAGCATAACTAAGCATAAAACTTAAGTGGCTCTGAAGATAAGATATTTTGTTGGTGCCATGTATTCGGATAAGTATAAGTAGTGTACTAAGTTCATGCTATGTATGTATGTGGGTGTACAGATAATAACTTAACTTATCAATCAAGTTCAAGAATGTCTGTATGTATGTATGTAAATAAAATAATAAACTGCTTTGCAGTCTCACAATATCGAGTAAAATTTGGTGATTTATTTTCGTATACCTGTGCGTATGCCAACTGAGACCAAGACTCTTGCTCGAGAACAACACCGATATGAAATGCAGAGCTGGCTAAAACTCACCCACAAAAAAATAATGCTGCTTTTGCAAAGTATTGAAAGAGCGCAGAGAGTAAACTGTTAAATTTTGATAGCAAACAGTGATGATACGAGAAACAAACCATATGTATTGAAGGGAGGAGATTATGATGAATTTGTGAGTTATATTTTTATTTGTATTTAGAAAAAGAAATAGAAATTATATTTATGAATAAATTTTTTAAAACAGTTTAAACCAATAGTGAAAATATAAATAAAAAATGATCCTTTTCAATGTATGCGGTGATATGTACATACAGTATTGGCCAAAACTAAAGTACTCCCCTAATGGCATTTCAAATAATGCTAAATCTCTCAATCAAACATCTTGAAATATGGCATATACATATGTCATGTGTTTCCTTGTTACTTAAGTATTTATAAAATATAATACCCAATATACAGCGTTTTGGTTATACTGAAAAAAAAAATTGAAATGTTCATATTATTTAAAAACTGAATGGTCAAAACTAAAGCACCCCACATTTTTTTTCTTAACTACGGCTTTGTTTTGTTGTTTTCAAGTTAATTTCTCTTCCTAACGGTATTTAAAGCTGAGTCAAAGTTCGTTAGAATAATTTGTGCAAAACACGTGCGGATTTAGTAGGACAAAACATTTCATACGGGAAATCAGCAAATATGGCCGGAAATGCGTATTCAAATAAATTTAAAAATAAAATAATAAGTGATTGGCAAAGTGGTTTATCGCGACACAAAATTAGTGAGAAATATTCAATAAATAGAAGTGTAATATCGCGACCTATAAAAAAATTTGAACAAACGGGTTCTATTTCTGCAATCCATAGTGGAGGAAGGCCACGAAAGACTACACGACAAGACGACTCCACGATTAAAAGAAAAATTCAGAGTGACCCCACAGTCTCTTCTGAATAAATAAAAATTGATTTAAGTTTGCCGGTAAGTTCTAGATCAGAAGACGAGCAGTGGAGGCCGGACTTTTCAGTCGACGACCTGCTAGAAAGCCATTTATTTGCGCCAAAAACAAAAAAGCGAGACTCGAGTTTGCGAAATTGCATATTAATTGGACAGTTCAAAAATGCAAACCTGTATTATTCTCTGATGAATCCAAATTTAATTTGAAACATTCAGATGGAATAATGCGAGTAAGAAGGCCAAAGCAACAGCGACTAAATCCGAAGTATTGTATCGGAACTACCAAGTATGGTGGGGGGAACATTTTGGTCTGGGGTTGTTTCTCTGGCCAAGGTGTCGGGCCTATCGAATAGAGGGAATTATGGACCGTTTCATGTACACAAACATCCTTAAAGATGTAATGCTACCAGACGCTGAGGAGGAAATGCCACTGAGATGGAGGTTCCATCAGGATAATGATCCGAAGCATACCTGTAGGCACTGTAAAACGTGGTTACAGCTATAGAGGTTTTAGACTGGCCAGCTCAATCTCCCGATCTCAATCCCATTGAGAATTTGTGGGAGATTGTAAATACGAAAATTAATCGGGAAAATTGCAGCACAAAGGAAGACCTGTTTGAAGCGGTTAAAGAAGCCTGGTACAACATTTCTCCGGAAACTATTAGTAACCTAATATCTTCTATGCCAAAAAGATGTTCTGAAGTTATCAAAAATAATGGGTTTAGTACAAAATACTGAAAACAATTATTTTCGCTTTTAATGGGGGGTGCTTTAGTTTTGTCCAGACAAGTTTTGAATAACATTAATATTTTTTAATTTAATTTTTAATATAAGAGATGTTGAAAATGTTGTTATGTTTATTAATCACCAAGATAATAAGAAGAAACAAGGTGTAAAAGTAAGTAATATTCGATGTTGTTTTATTGAGTTATTTGACATTATTTGAAATGGCATTAGGGGGGTGCTTTAGTTTTGGCCAATACTGTATGTGTGTATGTATAAGTTAATAAATTATTATTTTAATTTTATTTAAAAAAAAAATTAGCTCTAAGCTTAACTCTTCCTTTCATTATTATCAAAATAGAACTGAACTTTACAATTTATTTTACTTATAAGTAAACTTACTTTAACTGCTTATGTAGCAAATAAAGCTTCTAATGTAATTTATTGAACCCGTTGAACTTATTGCTAAATGCATCCGGCATACTTTGTTTTTCTGACATACAGTCTGGTTTGACTTTACATATTTTACATTTATTTATTAACAAAGAAATTAAATAAAAGTAATATAGATGATTTTGCGCGTGACAACGTATATAAAGGGTGATCCGATGGGAGGTACTTTTTCCAATAGGGTTCTTTTGACATATCACGTGTGACTACTAAAAAACTAAATACATACGTTTTTTCAGTATCCAGCGCGCTCAGGCCAACTTATGATGATGAGCAATGCGGCCCATATTTGGCTTAATGGCTACGTGAATAAGCGAAATTGCCATATTTAGGCTGAAGAGGCTAATAGTGAATGGCGAACGCTAGCGCAATGATTAACGACTTTTTGATGCCGGAAATTAAAGCCCTTGATTTGCACAATATTTGGTTCCAACAAGCCTTTGCCCTACAGCCTGTGAAACAATGGATTTAGTGCATTGACGTTTCGGTGACCCCCAAGATCGTGTGATATTACACCTTTGTACATTACACAAGTTATTCACGAGATACCGACCGAAGTCCTCCAGCGAGTAATTCAAAATTGGTGTTTATGGATGACTGAATTACGGCGCAGTTGCGGTCAACATTTGAAAGGGATTATCTTCAAAAGTAAATGTCATGATTGCTTCTACACAAAAATAATAAATATTGCCTAATCAATTTGAATTTTCATTGTTTTATTTCAATTTAAAATCTGATACATCTAACTTGATCACCCTTTACAAGTACATACTGCTTAACTTGCGTACTGCCTGGAACAGAAGTTTTAGGGTGCGTTTATGTTTGAGCGGCGATAATATCAGAGGAAATCGTAAATGGAAATCTCATGCATACAAACGAGGGTCGTTTGAAAAGTACGTGCACTACTGGCGCATATCGAGCTCATTTTTATTTAGTAGAATCTCATACAAGGTTTCCGTCAAATCAGTATATTTATTTGTGTTTGGTACTCTTTTCAATCGAGGAAGTCGAGTGATATTTCTTTTCTAATTATCACGACAACGCATCGGCTCACGTCTCAGCAGTTGTGGTCGCAAATTTAATGGAAATAGGGTTCCAACTCGTTTCACATCCCCCCTATTCTCTAGACTTAGCTCCGTAGGATCCCACGGACTACTATTTGTTCACCATTGTGAAGAAATGGTTGGCGAGAGAAAGATTGTATTCAAACGCGGAGGTGATTGCAGAAACGAATGGCTATTTTTCATACTTAGACAAATCCCATTATTCGGAAGCGATCGAAATAAAAGGATCAAAATAATATAGCGTTGGACCAAGTATGATATATAAGCCTAAAAGGAGACTATGTCGAAAAATTAAAAAAGTTTACCCCAAACAATTAAGTGGTTTTTATTTTTGCACAGACTTTTCAAACCACCCTCTTCCAGCTATGGATAGAAAAATAGCGCACTCCATATGAATGGTTATTTCTTAGAAGTTTAACTGATATTCATAGGTAATTTTTCAAGCTATTTTTTTGGTAAACTTTTAATTGTTGTAATTGCAAATATAATGGTTTTCTTTAAAATCGTTATTGTTTGTATGCAGAAAAATCCGCTACTGTCGAAAAAAATATCAAGACACGTTTGTTTTTCGCAAATACCCATAAATGCATTTAAATAGAAGACATAAGATTCTGGGAAAAAATACTTTTTCCGAACGGAACTAAAACTAATAAGATTTGTCCTGATGTGAAAACTTTTGTTCATCATGAAAAAACCAAGAGTTCACTCGCCGGTATACAACAAAGAACGTAAAGTACGGTGGGTATTACTTGAAGGTTCGGGAAGCATTTTCTTGGAAGCCAAGCATACAGCGAAAGTAGTGAAAATTGGATTTCAAAAGAAAAAATTGCACTTCTGGAACGGCCATCACAAATCTAAGGCCTTATTGAATACATTTAGGTCAAGGTTGGGCATAATACATTTAAAAATGCCAATGAACTGAAGAAGTACCGTAAGCGCGGAACTCCATTCCTATGGAGAGATGCCAAAAGTTAATAGAAAGTTTAACTCGCGCGTGCGAAGCAGTTTTAAAAAATAATGGATACTCAATAAAATACTAATCAGGTACCAATTTGAAATAATCAATTTCTGTTAAAACCTGCGATATTTCAGTGTCCAGTCAAAATGTGATAAATTCCGATTTTCCGAGCCCTTTATAATTTGTATTGAATATTGAATTGTTATTTGCATTTGCGTTTTTTTGCCACGCGGTGTGAGTGTGCCAATATTTGGGAGCAAACCAATTTGATCTACGTCGAATTTACGCATTTATGTGAGTGAAAATTGCTATAAATAAATAATAAAATTGAAATGATGTGCGCTGTTTGGAATTGTGTAAATGATCGCCGCGATAAAACTTCCAATATTAGTTTTTTTCTCTTTCCAAAAGTTAAGAACGAACGCAAAAAAGTGGTTGCAATTTAGTTGGCGATGTGCTACCTTAAAAACAAAAACATGGAGAATTTGTATGGAACATTTTAAACCAGAAGACATCGTAGGAGGATTGGTTTTTGAAATGGATAATGATGATAAGGGTAGCAATTTTAGCTTTCAAATGTAAATATTTACGTGCATATATGTATGTGCCATTAAGGATTAAAAACGAAAAGGCTGTTGAAGCTTTCCATTTCAATTCAACCGGTCTATTCGGGACATGTTCTTCGATTTCGATGTATCTTTAATATGTTGCTCTCTGGTCAAAATAATGAGACACGTATTTTTTTGTGCGCCCGAAAAGAATTTTTTTCAAGACTTATCGGCAATTTTGGTTTTCGGCTCAAAATCGCGTTTTTTAATTGTAATGGGTGGTTAAATTTCAATTGCTCATAACTTAGTCAAAAATGAACCGATTTTAAAGATTCTGAATTCAAAATGATCATCATTATTTGCATGAGCGACTTCATGTACAAACAATAGCAAAAAAGTAGTTGAAATTTTTTTATTTTGCACAAGTTGAGTTACATCGAATTCGAAGAACATGTCCCGAATAGCCCGGTTGAATTGAAATGGAAAGCATCTGTTGCGGCCATGTGATGTGCCGTGTATCAGCAAAAAATTTATGCCAGAAGTGCAGAAGCAATTACAAACGCTGAAGGGAAAATACGCTCCCACGTGTAAAAACAAGCGACAAGTAGAGTACCGAATGCGTCTATACCGACCACAATGAACGACATAACAAAAATAAGCGCCTATTCACTTACCATTGATTCTGCGGTCAAACTATCGTACCAGCATCCCAGCAATGGCGAATATATTTTAATTGATAGCTATGAGGGCGAAGTGAACGGCGAAGCTGAACAATTAACTTTGTTGCAAAAACAAATGTAAGCTTGAAATATTTACATATTTTAAATGAGCTCCAATTAATCATGTGAATATTTTTATTACATCCATATGGAAATGTATTGCATACATACATACAAATTTTATATATTATATCTATATGTATATATAAAAATTAAGCCGAAAAAAAGTGTGCATTTCTCCGGGGTAATCTCAGCAACGTGTGTAAGGAAAACAATGAAAGTTTCACACATTGTTGGTGTTGCTTTGGCAAAGGTTTCTGTGAAGTTTGGTTGAAATCCGATAACGCGTGTGTGTGCGGTGCGTCGGTTAAGTGAGTGTGTTTTTGCTATTTGCCGCACGTATTTTTTGTACCGCACATAGCATTCATTAGAATTGAATACATTTTGGTCGTGTGTGTCTGGGCCGATTATTATGAAATTTGGTATATATGTATATATATTTTTCCACGGAGAAGATTAGTATAATATGCTTATTGATTCCACTCGCCACCAGGTGGCGCTGCCGAAGGCCAAAACGAGGACCCGGGTAACCCTAGGATGTGTTTTTACATTGTGGGTATCAAATCAAAGCTGAGTGCTTTAATACAGAGTATTTTTTAGATCTCTGAGGGACCAGGGTCTCGAAATATAGCCGAAAAGGTGGACCAAGGTACCCTTGGATGTGTTTGTACAATATGGGTATCAGATGAAAGCTGTTGACGAAAGCTTTTAAGTGAAGTAATTTTTACTGCCCGTTTCCGGGATAAAGAAAGGAGATGGAGCTGGAGATGGAGAGGAAGACCACTTATTATTAAAAATGAAAAGAAAATTATAAACAAATTTTTAAATGTTACATATACGCTTATTATATAAACGTTACTCTGAAGTCAGTTATAGTGAAAAATTCATTGTATCATTGCCGGCGTGATTGGTCATCGTTTCCTTAATTTTTTGCAGAAAGGTTATGCTAATATGAGATATTACCTACATATATCAATCATATATTTACGTATTACATGTGTACTCACAAATATACGGTTGAATCAAATATATGTAAGTTTTTTTACTTCGCCTGGAAAAGTTTATATAAATTTAAGAAGAGTAAATAGAACTTATTTTGTATCAGATTTCACGCAAAAAAGTCATTTGCACCTGAACACATAGCTGGGTTAAAGCGGAGGGGAATAGAATAGTTCTCTTCTCCTTCTCTGCTTTTTCGTACACGACGAAGTGTATGTATCATAGATTGATGTTGTTGTTTACATATGTGTAAAGGGGAGCACATCTATTTAAATGCAGAACGGAACAACGACGCGCTCAAACTTTCTTTCTGATCTGATTTTCAAGCAAACAACAAGTGAGTATTTTTTCTCCAGAGAAAACCACGTTTTTAAAATTGTTTTCTGATAAAAACAACCATTTGAGTAAATATTTAGAATATTTTGCATCTATTTGATAGGAAACGAAGATTTACTGAAATATTTAAAAATTTTCAGGCAAAATTGTTTCAAAATATTATTTGCCACGATAAAGCCGGAAAAGAAAGAAGAATATTGTATACCAAAGAGGATTACAATAAAAAAAGTAATAAAGTAAATCACATCAAACGTTTTTTAAGTGCTACTACTATTCAAAACTTCTTTCATTACTATTCATGCGCGAGAATTTTTATAAAAAACACACAGTATTTTTCGGCTTAATTTAATTAATTAATCTAGATTTTTTTAAAGACGACCAGCGGAACGGGCGGGTTTTCGCTAGTATACTATATATAATTGGCACGTACACCCTTTTTGGGTGTTTGGCCGAGCTCTTCCTCCAATTTGTAGTGTGCGTCTTGATGTTGCCTGCCGAGGGGCGACCGCTATTAGAAAATTTTTTTTCTTAATTTTGGTGTTTCACCGAGATTCGAACCGACGTGCTCTATGTGAATTGCGAATGGTAGTCACGCACCAACCCATTCGGCTACGGCGCAAATTAGAAAACTGAAAAACCAGCTGGTACCGTATCGAATACTTTCAGAGCCGGAGCATTTGTATCCATTCGGACGACATGAGCCAGCCAACGTAGCCGCTGGATCTTTATTCGCTGCGGTATGTCTATGTCATCGTAAAGCTCATACAGCTCATCGTTCCATCGCCTGCGATATTCGCCGTTGCCAACGTGCAAAGGTCCAAATATCTTCTGCAGAATCTTTCTCGCAAACACTCCAAGCATCGCTTCATCGGATGTTGTCATCGCCCAAGCTTCTGCGCCATACGTTAGGACGGGCATGATGAGAGTCTTGTAGAGTGTTAGTTTTATTCGTCGAGAGAGGACTTTACTACTCAATTGCCTACTTAGTCCAAAGTAGCACTTGTTGGCAAGAGAGATTCTCCGTTGGACTTCAAGGCTGACATTGTTATCGGTGTTAATACTGGTTCCCAAATAAACGAAGTATTTCACAACCTCGAAGTTATAACTGTCAACAGTGACGTGGGCGCCGATACGCGAGGGCGCTGACTGTTTGTTTGAAGACAGGAGGTACTTCGTTCCCTTCTTCAAATAAAAAAAGAAGAAAAAAACGCTCCGAGACTAAATAACAAAAAAAAAAAAATGGTAATCTGGCCATACTGGTGCTAATACGACGCCACTCATTGTCAAATTTGCTGAGAGCAAAGTAATGGTACAACGATAGGCCCCATCCCATTATTCTTTTCATGATGGTGTGAGTGCTTGGTTTTTTTGTTTAAGCGTATTGGAGAGATTGCTACGCCAAATTAATATTTTTACGGTAACATTAAACACAACAGATTATCGAGAAAAGCAGAAAAAGGAAATAATATCTTCCACTTTAAAAATTTACAATAACAAATATTTTTAATATATTTCTTGGGTATAATTTTTCTTTCTTTTTATTTCTTAGCTTTTTATTCATAAAGTCTTAATTTTTACGTAATTTTTTAGACTTTTTGATACGATTTTTTATGAAATTTAATAATTTTTTATGGAACCATGTTACTTAAAAGAACGTTTTGGAATCAGGTGATCTCAGCTGTGGGTATTTTTTGACGACCAGCTGAGAGTGTTTTTAGTTATGGATCAGTCCAATGGTCACGACTTAGGTAAGGTTAGGTTGGTCACGACCTAACTTGACTTAAGAAATTGACAACGATTACTCAACACTCGAATGCTACTTTTTTGTATCTATTTAACAGTTCACCTCTTATAATGCCAACTCAAATTAATTCTTTTCAAAAATAATTTCTCAATAAAATAATACTTCTAAGAATTATAAAATCGAAGATACTTCTAGTCTACTTCTCTCAATTCACAAATTCAAGTACCCAAAATCGAAAGCTTCTTAATTTAAGTTAAGTTTTAACTAATCGCAATCGCAGCTTTCCATCCAACAGTTCAGTGTTGGACACTGGAATTAGTATTATGCAACGATACCATCAGGTAGCGTCACTATTTTCGTACAAAAACATGTATGTGCACATATGAACGTACCTGAACTGAATGAAAAGCGTGTATTCCGCGCCTAAGGCAGATTAGAAAGCTTGCTGATATTCAAAGCATTCAGAACAGATGCGTGTATTCGGAACATGCGGAACTGCCGGAGCGAATAAGGAAACAAAAAAGTTTATGCCAATCGTGCGATATGAAATACTAAAGGAAATACATGCATACATGAAATTAACGGTCATTCTGCTGTAGCCTTACTAGAGATTGAATTTGCTATTCATTTTATTTGAGTTTTTAAACAGTAAGAATTATACCACATTTAAATCCAAGTCAATAGGTCTGTTTATGAAGCAAACTATGAAGTTTTGGTGTTCATGTAATCAAAAAACTTGCAAAGTAGGGGAACGTGAGAGAGCAAAATAACATTTCATGTTGAGGGGAAGTTGCAAATTTTTACTGGATACATTTTTATTTGTACGAATTTGCAAGTGAGAAAAACAGCTGATCGCAAAGTAAAAAAAAAATACGAATTAAAATTTGTGAGTTGAGTCAAAGTTCTAAATTTAATAATAATGGTGGTTAAAATGGAGAATGTAAGTAAATATATTTTAGATAAAATTTATAAAGTCTATTTGAAGTCATACGAGTTGTGTTCAAAAAGAATCGCGAATTTTGTGTTTTTTCAAAAATTATTTATGTATTCATTAATATCTATTTTGTCCCCTTCAAAGTAATCTCCATGAGATATTATGCACTTGTGCCAACGTTTTTTCCAATCTTCGAAGCTCTTCAAAAAATCATTTCTTTTATCTTGTCAGCTCCTACTTCGATCCCGTCTTTAACTCGTCAATCGTAGCGTAGCGTCGTCCTTTCATGGGCCTCTTCAGTTTCGGGAACAAGAAAAAGTCTCAGGGGGCCAGATCTGGGGAATACGGTGGCTGTGGCATTATTAGTGTGTCGCGCACAAGCAACGATGTGTGAGCACGGGCGTTATCGTGATGTAAGACCAGTTTTCGTTCTTCCACAAATCCGGGCGTTTCTGGCGGATTGGCGGATTGCTTCGCGCAAATTGCGCATAACTTGCAGGTAATATTCCTTATTGACCATTTTACCCCTGCAATCGAAGAAAACGGTAAGCAAAACTTTTACATTCGACCGAACTTGTCGCGCTTTTTTCGGTCTTGGTTCGTGTGGCAGCTACCATTGAGATGATTTAGCTTTGGTTTCTACGTCATAACCATAAACCCACGATTCGTCACCATTTCGTAAGACCCTCTGGAGGAACTTTGGGTCGTCGCGGGCAGAGTCCAACATCTCATTAGCAATGTTCATGCGACGCTGCTTTTGGTCGAATTTTGCGGCTACCCGTCTCAGGCTAAATCATTGAAAAAACTCGAATGGCACGAGCCAATCGATATGACTAGGTCCTCAGCAACTTCTCTTCACTTCATCAGTTTTTTCGTCTGTTATTGAAGTGTTCGGGCGTCCGGCACGCTCTTCGTCGTTCACATCTTTTCGGCCTTCTGAGAACATTTTGTACCTCCGATAAACGTTACTTTGGTCCAAAGTAGTTTCTCCGTATGACACAGTCAACATTCGGAATGCAACCGCGCACTTAATTCCGGAGGAAAGGAAAGGAAGGGAAGGGAACAAAAGAAATGAGGTGAGAAAAACCTGGTTTGAGGCTGGCGACCTCTTATTAGTCATAAATCATATTGCCATGAATCCAACATTATTGCCTCGGATAAGAACACATCAAAGATATCAAAGAATTTTTAATAGAAGCAGATGTAACATCAAAATGCCAAAGTCTTAAAGAAGCAATTCTTAGCGCTGCAAATGAAACCATTGGCCAAAAAGCTGTTATTACCAACGAATGGTATGACGCAGAATAAAGCAAAGATTGAAACAAGAAAAGCCTGCATCGCTTAGTGCAAGCTACATGCGGGCCTCAGTATAAATGAAGAAAGACGAAGTACATGGCACGATCCGTTCATGAAAGTCACATCAAAATCGGAAGTTATGTTTTTGAATTCATGCAAGAGTTTAAATACTTAAGCATAGTGCTCAGCACAAATAAGGATATGTCCTTATCTATACAAGACCGTATTCAGGCAGCTAACAGAGGATACGTTGGCTATATCAAACTTATGAAGTCTTCATTGATATCAAAGGAACAAAAACTCCAGATGTACAAAACTATAACACGACCGGTTCTCATCTACGGCTGTGAAACATGGGTCCTTAAAGTTAATGACGTGAATTTACTGATGCGATTTGAAAGAAAAATTCTTAGAATAATATTCGGCCCTATACGATTAGAAGTCGTTACATACAGTATACGATATGACCAAGAGCTCAATGGCGGTAGGAGATGTAACGATTTATAAAGTCCTAAAGATTACGGTGGTATGGACACGTTTTAAGAATGAGCAGCGAAAGAACAACCAAAAAAGTATCTGAAGCAAACCCTGAAGGATCAAGACAAGAAAGGAAAGACCGGGCAAGGAGACGATGGTTGAAGACGTAGAAGAAGATATACGAAAGATGAAAGTCTCAAACATAGAGTGAAAGCGAACTATAGAGAAGAATGAAGGCGTATCGTAGAAGAGGCAATGGTTCACCTCCAACTGTAATGCCAAGATGATGATGATAATGATGAACAAAACTACTTTTTTCAATTTTTGAACTCATTTTATTCAAACTTTTTGTTCCCCACTACGGAATTTACTGAATTTATTATTTCAAATTTATTTGAAAACTGTCATAGCTTAAGTACTTTTTCCTAACTAGTTTTTCACATTTTGTTGTTACATATCACCAACTTTTTTTCGACGAATTTTTCGGGTTGTGTTGGAGCTTTCACGTGAGTGAAGTTATTTGTGGGTGTGTGCGCATGTTGTTGGTAGTTTATTGCGGGTGTCAACTCATATACATAACTTACATAAATGAAAAGAAATGAAATGAAAATTGTGGCTAAGTACCTGCGGAATTATCGAAAATGGTTTGAAGTTGTTCTCAATTGGAATGGATAAAAAACAATTTTTTGGCTTTTGAGAATCTTTTTGATGGAATTCATGAGGGCCTAGTCATTACTATTAGAAAGTATATAGTTACGTATATGTACCGTTTCCTTTTTTTCTAAAAGTCTTCTTTTAACTGACTTAAAAGCCACATAACTGTTAGGTATAATTTCGTAGGATTTCTTGTAAAAGGAATGCAAAAAGCGAAATAAAAGTTGTTGAGAAAATCATTTTCAAACACACTCCACTTAGAATGCTACGTAGAAAGCTATTCTCGCTGATTCATTATTATTTTTTTTAACCTCGTTTAGTTTTATTGACCTCACCCGGCGGTATCGGGTTTGGTTTTGTACGTAGTAACTGTTTACTCTGCCCAATTATATGCTGCAAGTGACTACATTCACGCAATTGTGCCTTATACTCGTCCATTGTTTCGTAAAGTGTCGGATATAGTTGTGGCAAAATGCCATGATCCAATGTGGGGAAGAGATGATGCAAGAAATGTTCACCGAAATGTGTCAATACCAAAAACTGCGAGCCTTTGATGTCGCTACGATCCATAACCGTGTCCAATTGATAGAGTCCCCAATCCCGATCTTCACGAGTGGCATCGCCGTCATGGAAAATTTTCGGATCATGATGAGCTGCATTCAATCCGATAATGCCAAAAATAAAGCTCGCCAAACCAACGATAACCACCCATTGCCGAAGCACTGTTAGTATGGGTACTTGTGCTACAAGTAGCATGAAGAGCGGTAGTGTAAAGCCGATGATGTCGTGCCAAAATAAAATGTTCTTTTGTAGAAGAGAAATCGTAATTCTATAAATAAATAAAAAAATAAAAATAAAAAATTGAGAATAAATGCACAATTTTTTTACAAAAATATTATAGAAAAACTAAGTTTTTTTTGCTTGATATCTTTGAGTTTTTTTGCAAAACAACTTATTCGCCTTTTTGTATCTATTTAACAGTTCACCTCTTATAATGCCAACTCAAATTAATTCTTTTCAAAAATAATTTCTCAATAAAATAATACTTCTAAGAATTATAAAATCGAAGATACTTCTAGTCTACTTCTCTCAATTCACAAATTCAAGTACCCAAAATCGAAAGCTTCTTAATTTAAGTTAAGTTTTAACTAATCGCAATCGCAGCTTTCCATCCAACAGTTCAGTGTTGGACACTGGAATTAGTATTATGCAACGATACCATCAGGTAGCGTCACTATTTTCGTACAAAAACATGTATGTGCACATATGAACGTACCTGAACTGAATGAAAAGCGTGTATTCCGCGCCTAAGGCAGATTAGAAAGCTTGCTGATATTCAAAGCATTCAGAACAGATGCGTGTATTCGGAACATGCGGAACTGCCGGAGCGAATAAGGAAACAAAAAAGTTTATGCCAATCGTGCGATATGAAATACTAAAGGAAATACATGCATACATGAAATTAACGGTCATTCTGCTGTAGCCTTACTAGAGATTGAATTTGCTATTCATTTTATTTGAGTTTTTAAACAGTAAGAATTATACCACATTTAAATCCAAGTCAATAGGTCTGTTTATGAAGCAAACTATGAAGTTTTGGTGTTCATGTAATCAAAAAACTTGCAAAGTAGGGGAACGTGAGAGAGCAAAATAACATTTCATGTTGAGGGGAAGTTGCAAATTTTTACTGGATACATTTTTATTTGTACGAATTTGCAAGTGAGAAAAACAGCTGATCGCAAAGTAAAAAAAAAAAATACGAATTAAAATTTGTGAGTTGAGTCAAAGTTCTAAATTTAATAATAATGGTGGTTAAAATGGAGAATGTAAGTAAATATATTTTAGATAAAATTTATAAAGTCTATTTGAAGTCATACGAGTTGTGTTCAAAAAGAATCGCGAATTTTGTGTTTTTTCAAAAATTATTTATGTATTCATTAATATCTATTTTGTCCCCTTCAAAGTAATCTCCATGAGATATTATGCACTTGTGCCAACGTTTTTTCCAATCTTCGAAGCTCTTCAAAAAATCATTTCTTTTATCTTGTCAGCTCCTACTTCGATCCCGTCTTTAACTCGTCAATCGTAGCGTAGCGTCGTCCTTTCATGGGCCTCTTCAGTTTCGGGAACAAGAAAAAGTCTCAGGGGGCCAGATCTGGGGAATACGGTGGCTGTGGCATTATTAGTGTGTCGCGCACAAGCAACGATGTGTGAGCACGGGCGTTATCGTGATGTAAGACCAGTTTTCGTTCTTCCACAAATCCGGGCGTTTCTGGCGGATTGGCGGATTGCTTCGCGCAAATTGCGCATAACTTGCAGGTAATATTCCTTATTGACCATTTTACCCCTGCAATCGAAGAAAACGGTAAGCAAAACTTTTACATTCGACCGAACTTGTCGCGCTTTTTTCGGTCTTGGTTCGTGTGGCAGCTACCATTGAGATGATTTAGCTTTGGTTTCTACGTCATAACCATAAACCCACGATTCGTCACCATTTCGTAAGACCCTCTGGAGGAACTTTGGGTCGTCGCGGGCAGAGTCCAACAT
This sequence comes from Anastrepha fraterculus, assembly GCA_037575425.1. Taxonomy (NCBI): domain Eukaryota; kingdom Metazoa; phylum Arthropoda; class Insecta; order Diptera; family Tephritidae; genus Anastrepha; species Anastrepha fraterculus. The sequence goes on along the minus strand of JAYXIM010055945.1, from coordinate 31,330 downwards.
CTCATTAGCAATGTTCATGCGACGCTGCTTTTGGTCGAATTTTGCGGCTACCCGTCTCAGGCTAAATCATTGAAAAAACTCGAATGGCACGAGCCAATCGATATGACTAGGTCCTCAGCAACTTCTCTTCACTTCATCAGTTTTTTCGTCTGTTATTGAAGTGTTCGGGCGTCCGGCACGCTCTTCGTCGTTCACATCTTTTCGGCCTTCTGAGAACATTTTGTACCTCCGATAAACGTTACTTTGGTCCAAAGTAGTTTCTCCGTATGACACAGTCAACATTCGGAATGCAACCGCGCACTTAATTCCGGAGGAAAGGAAAGGAAGGGAAGGGAACAAAAGAAATGAGGTGAGAAAAACCTGGTTTGAGGCTGGCGACCTCTTATTAGTCATAAATCATATTGCCATGAATCCAACATTATTGCCTCGGATAAGAACACATCAAAGATATCAAAGAATTTTTAATAGAAGCAGATGTAACATCAAAATGCCAAAGTCTTAAAGAAGCAATTCTTAGCGCTGCAAATGAAACCATTGGCCAAAAAGCTGTTATTACCAACGAATGGTATGACGCAGAATAAAGCAAAGATTGAAACAAGAAAAGCCTGCATCGCTTAGTGCAAGCTACATGCGGGACTCAGTATAAATGAAGAAAAGACGAAGTACATGGCACGATCCGTCCATGATAGTCACATCAAAATCGGAAGTTATGTTTTTGAATTCATGCAAGAGTTTAAATACTTAGGCATAGTGCTCAGCACAAATAAGGATACGTCCTTATGTATACAAGACCGTATTCAGGCAGCTAACAGAGGATACGTTGGCTATATCAAACTTATGAAGTCTTCATTGATATCAAAGGAACAAAAACTCCAGATGTACAAAACTATAACACGACCGGTTCTCATCTACGGCTGTGAAACATGGGTCCTTAAAGTTAATGACGTGAATTTACTGATGCGATTTGAAAGAAAAATTCTTAGAATAATATTCGGCCCTATACGATAAGAAGTCGTTATATACAGTATACGATATGACCAAGAGCTCAATGGCAGTAGGAGATGTAACGATTTATAAAGTCCCAAAGATTACGGTGGTATGGACACGTTTTAAGAATGAGCAGCGAAAGAACAACCAAAAAAGTATCTGAAGCAAACCCTGAAAGATCAAGACAAGAAAGGAAAGACCGGGCAAGGAGACTATGGTTGAAGACGTAGAAGAAGATATACGAAAGATGAAAGTCTCAAACATAGAGTGAAAGCGAACTATAGAGAAGAATGAAGGCGTATCGTAGAAGAGGCAATGGTTCACCTCCAACTGTAATGCCAAGATGATGATGATAATGATGAACAAAACTACTTTTTTCAATTTTTGAACTCATTTTATTCAAACTTTTTGTTCCCCACTACGGAATTTACTGAATTTATTATTTCAAATTTATTTGAAAACTGTCATAGCTTAAGTACTTTTTCCTAACTAGTTTTTCACATTTTGTTGTTACATATCACCAACTTTTTTTCGACGAATTTTTCGGGTTGTGTTGGAGCTTTCACGTGAGTGAAGTTATTTGTGGGTGTGTGCGCATGTTGTTGGTAGTTTATTGCGGGTGTCAACTCATATACATAACTTACATAAATGAAAAGAAATGAAATGAAAATTGTGGCTAAGTACCTGCGGAATTATCGAAAATGGTTTGAAGTTGTTCTCAATTGGAATGGATAAAAAACAATTTTTTGGCTTTTGAGAATCTTTTTGATGGAATTCATGAGGGCCTAGTCATTACTATTAGAAAGTATATAGTTACGTATATGTACCGTTTCCTTTTTTTCTAAAAGTCTTCTTTTAACTGACTTAAAAGCCACATAACTGTTAGGTATAATTTCGTAGGATTTCTTGTAAAAGGAATGCAAAAAGCGAAATAAAAGTTGTTGAGAAAATCATTTTCAAACACACTCCACTTAGAATGCTACGTAGAAAGCTATTCTCGCTGATTCATTATTATTTTTTTTAACCTCGTTTAGTTTTATTGACCTCACCCGGCGGTATCGGGTTTGGTTTTGTACGTAGTAACTGTTTACTCTGCCCAATTATATGCTGCAAGTGACTACATTCACGCAATTGTGCCTTATACTCGTCCATTGTTTCGTAAAGTGTCGGATATAGTTGTGGCAAAATGCCATGATCCAATGTGGGGAAGAGATGATGCAAGAAATGTTCACCGAAATGTGTCAATACCAAAAACTGCGAGCCTTTGATGTCGCTACGATCCATAACCGTGTCCAATTGATAGAGTCCCCAATCCCGATCTTCACGAGTGGCATCGCCGTCATGGAAAATTTTCGGATCATGATGAGCTGCATTCAATCCGATAATGCCAAAAATAAAGCTCGCCAAACCAACGATAACCACCCATTGCCGAAGCACTGTTAGTATGGGTACTTGTGCTACAAGTAGCATGAAGAGCGGTAGTGTAAAGCCGATGATGTCGTGCCAAAATAAAATGTTCTTTTGTAGAAGAGAAATCGTAATTCTATAAATAAATAAAAAAATAAAAATAAAAAATTGAGAATAAATGCACAATTTTTTTACAAAAATATTATAGAAAAACTAAGTTTTTTTTGCTTGATATCTTTGAGTTTTTTTGCAAAACAACTTATTCGCCTTTAGTAGGTTTTGCTATTCGAAGGTTTATTTCCCCCTCCGTTAGACACCGTTTTCAAAACTTTCGGTTGGGCATCCAGGGCTGGCTTTTTTCGTCCCGTTCGAGGATCCTTTTAAAAGGTTCTATACATAAATCGATAGAAATTAAATTTTTGGAAGCTAAAGGGTTTCACAATAGTTAATAGGTGTTATCTATCGCTATCGAGAGATGATTAACGATTTTTTATGGCCGGAATTGAATGGTATTGATTTGGACAACGTTTATTTTCAAAGAGACGGTGCTACGGCCGTACAAGAAACGAAACCATTGATCTTTTACGGGAAAAGTTTCCCGACCGTGTTATCTCTCGAAGAGGTGATCACATCCGGACAACTGGACACCGAGATCTTGTGATTGTGATTTAACACCTTGTGACTTTGTGGGCCACGTGATAGAGAAGGTCTACGCCAACAGCCCAGTGTCGATTCAAGACCTCAAAGATTGAATTCGTGAGGCTATCGAGGACATAGGGCAGCCACTTTGCAATTCCGTTAGGGAAAATTTCATGAAAAGGATATAGTCCTGTAAGCGTGGTCGTGGTGGTCATTTGCCTGATGCTATTTTTCACTATTAACGGTATACCTTCCTCTTTATAATGAAATAAACATCCGATCATTTATATAAAAAATAGCATTTTTCTTTGAATATCAATATAACACCTCTTATTGGAAAACACTTTACCTGGAAGCTCAAGTCGTTAGCTATAATAGAAATATGTGAAATTCACATCCAAAGTCGAAAAAGTCTGGCCAGACCCGGGTTAAAAAAAATATATTTTTACTAAATTTTTATTAAGGGCTATTTTCTCATCCAACCAATAAAATAAGCTCTACTAAGCGAACCAATCAACTATTCCTAACTTTAAAATGCCCTTTGATTATTTTTATTCACTTAAGTAACCTTAAATCTAAACATAATATTTAAATACTGTAATCGATTAGACGTCATAATGTTGTAGTCATAACCGTGACCCAAGGCGAATTGTCTACCTAAAGTGGCACTTTCCGAAAACCGTTGCCTTATTTTTCGCGATTTTGATAAGTGTGATATTAGGCAACATAATATAATAATATAAATCAAATAGACCAAAGGAAGAGGAATTACATGATTGTAAAAATGCAGTGATTGGCTCTGTAATTATTTTTTTTTTGGATGAGGGGGCTTAAAATGCTTAATGTATCAGCATAGCTGCCGTCGCAGCAATGGTATGTCCGAAGACTAAAACGCTCCCTCTCGTTTGGAACCGTCGCCCACATTGGAACCGCTTTCGCATTACTTTAGATTGACGTTCCATCTTCCTCATTAAAAAGGTCTATGCCTATGTGCCTGCGTCCAGGTCCCGTTTTTTTATCCGGAGAATTTTTTCCGCGAAAGCACTGACGATCTCCCACGTTTCCTCGCTGCTTAGCATCTTGTCGATTACATTTTCAGTGGTTATATGACCGACTACATGCTCCAGCGATCGACGTTCTTGTTCCCAAGGCATGCATTGGAATGTGTGTTCATCGGAATCCCCGTATATGAATGTATAAAGCTAGCACTTTTCCTTATTTTGAGCAGGTATTTCTGGAAATATATATAAAAAATTTCTTCAGTGAAGTTCCTGCTGTACCATGTGGCGAAGCCTTTTATTAGCCCAGCTGTCCATTTGCCGCGTGTTTCGTAAATCCAGCGGTCTTGCTATAGCACTTCTTAGTGCAGGCTTGCTAGCTCTTTCTTCCATTCGCTCTTTCTTAATGCCCACAACTTTTTCTTCTTAAAGGCTAGTAAGTCTATCGGTATTGAACCGCTTATTACTTGAACAGCTGGCCCTGATACTGTGTGGTAGGCGGTCAGCTCCGTATAAGAGAACGGAGAACGGAGAGCGCGGAGGGTGGACCCCCTATGTTTGCTATCAGTCTACTACCGTTTTAGCGGCTTTCTCTGCTGCGTGTTTTATTTGAGCCCAGAAAGTTAGTATTGAGTTCAGTCTTATGCCTAGGTACTTTAGAACCTTTTTGGGGTTAGTGTATTTGAATAAATTTGCATACAAACTTCTAACAGGATATGCTTCTTTGTTAGCTCCGTTTTCTCTGTGGCTAATTTGAGGCCACGTAAATCTGGCCACGTTTGAGTTCGTATTACAAAATTGAAATTCATGGAATCGGAGTTTAATATCTCCAAAACATCGATTTATCGCATTTTAACTGATAATTTGGACTTACGAAAGGTCTGTGCACGTTTCATTCCGCACAAGTTAACTGAGGACCAAAAATTGCTCAAAATTCAACATTCGAAAGACCTCTTTAAAGAGGCGAAAAAACACGAGAACTTTCTTTACAACATTGTAACTGGTGATGAAATGTGGTATTTCCAACATAAACCTGAAACTAAGCGTCAAAGTGCCGACTGGAAGGCCGGAGACCAGCTACCACCCAAAAAATCGGGTTTGGAGAAGTCAAAAATCAAGTCGAGGCTCATTTATTTTTTCGATTCCAGGAGAATTGTCCATAAGGAGTTCGTGCCAACGGGCCAAACCGTCAAAGCAAATTTCTATCTTGGCGTTTTTAAGAGTTTGTTGCATAGTATTCGTCGAATTCGCTCTGAATATCGCGAAAGAGGAAGCTGGCGCTTATTGCATGATAATGCATTATCTTATCGATGCACTCTTGTGACTGATTTTTTGACTCTAAATCGCATTTTAACCATCAATCACTCCCTGTATTCACCTGATATGGCTCCCTGTGACTTCTACCTATAAGGAACATTGCATTTGGCAATGAAAGGAAACCGTTTTGCGCCCGTAGAGACCATCCAAGAGATTTTTACCGATATCCTGAAGGACATTCCGGTCAATGGCCTGAAAACCTCTTTCGAAAAGCTTTTACATCGCACAAAATAGTGTATCGAGGCCAGAGAGGACTATTTTGAAAAAATAAACTCGAAGTTATCAGAGGAAAGCTCCTCTCGTATCTCTTTTAGCTCAGTCTTGTTTATTTTGGGCTTCACCTTTATATTAATAATTTATTCGTGATTTCCTCGTCAATGTTCAAGTTGACATTTTTTCTTTAGTTTCTGCACTTTCAAAATGAACAAATAAATCGCAATGTATGTAAAATCAGCTGTTTATGGCTTTGATACCAATAACAGATAACAGTAAATATTGTTACGGTTAAGATCACGGTTAAGGTTACGGCTTTATGATCTGGCACCTCGAATTTAACCTTAAATTATACTCCTATGAATGATTAATATTTAGTTTAAATATTGCACTCAGCAAGTAAGTGCTCGAGAGTTAAAAAATACTAATTCGATAAAAGTTGTTTTTTTCAAAAGTCCCCGCATGTGCATACATATGTATATATATACAGTGCCTAACCTCATTATAATCTGATACGGGAATATGAGCGCGTAAACGATTGGTTGTATGGTGAAAGAGAAGAGACGAATCCATTTTGTGTGTTTGCGTGAATTTGGCCACCAACAAAGATACGGCTCAAAGAGTGACATCTCGAGATCGTGCAACGAGTTCGTGTAAACATGATGGGACATGACATGCATAACGCGCCAATTGCAAAAGTTCATTAGTGAAAAATTAAAAGTATACATCTGCCAATTGTCCTTTTGATGAAAGTAGTTATGCGTAGCAACGGTGAGCCATGTAAGCGATAGAGCGGCGAAGAGTTCGAATATTATGTAGCCGGTGTAGGCGCAAGCGAAGCTGAATGCGAAAGTAGAAAGCAAGAGACCGAAGTGCATGAGCTGCAAGGAAAGAAGGAAGTATTAAATAAATAAAAAAAAAAACAATAATCGAATAAAATCATATACATCTGTGCGCCGAGCTGGACTGTAATCCACTTCTTTCAATTTGTCACGCACACGTGACTTGAGCACCCTATAGAAGCCGTTTTCGTGCAGCGTGAATTTGTAATTGCGTGGTTTGGCTGCAGCGCGTACATGAAATTTATGCAACATCTCTTCTGGTTTCGTTGAAATGTGATGCGATTCGAATACTTCGGTAATGTCAGTGCCCTTTGTCCATTCTATCCAGAAAGTTCCACCCGGATGACGAGGTATAAAATCCGTTAGATCATAGAGCTCATCCTTAATACGCCAGAGGCCTTCAGCTTCATCCTCTTGTTGTTTGGCGGCAATCCAGCTGTAAAGGAAGAATACGGAACTTAAAATTATGATTTTTTTTAATTTAAGATCAAAATGAAACATTTTTAGGGTCGATTTCTCATTATCCAAATAAGTCCCATCAGCTCATTTACACTAAATTTTGGGATTAGTAATTTGAAAAAATTTTACAATTTCGGTTGTGCTTCTATTTTCGCAATATTTTATAATCGATTCCCTTTTGTATTTTGTTTCTGACAACGTAAATTAGCTACTAAGGCGTGCTTGAAATTACAAATCGCCTATCTTGGTAAGTTACAGAAGGCAAATTTTCTTCTGGAAATTTGAGGTATGGTCCATAAAGATTTAAAATAATAAATTCAAGTTTTTTAAATTACTTTTTTATACTAATTTTGCCATATAATTTTACTTCCACCGCTGGCCATCTAATGCAGCCGGTTTGAAATCGTGAATATTTTACGATTTACGAATAACAGAATAATAGAATAAGCCCGTTTGCCTGAGTAAAAGAGTAAATCGTAATTTGCGATTACGAAAGAGGAAGCACACCTGTATTCTGTGATGTATTTGAATTTGAAAATTAAAAAAAAAAAATCACTTTTATGATGACGAGGCAAAATTTCCAAAAAACTTATTCTTCTAAAATAGAGCTGGTAGGTGAAAGTAGATGACTTTAGACAAATCCTCTTCATAAGCCCATGTAATTTATTGTATATAGTGAAACCACTGTTTTTGCCAAAACTGCGAATCTAACATACAAAATATGCCACGCTCTAAATATTATTTTTTTCTTTTAACGCACTGCCTCTTTTAATTCACGGTGTAGCAGGATTCGTGAGATATGGCCATTGTACAAAATTACAAGTAAAATCATTCTTCTTTTCCCTATTTTTTTGGCACGCTTGGTCTTTTTGCGTATTACCGTATTGGCGCCGTTGCTATGCCAAATTAGAATTTTTATGGTAACATTAAAATCAATAGAATATCGAAAAAAAGAAAAATACAAAATAATAACTTTGGCTAGGAAAATTTACATATTAATTAATTTACATATGTACATATGTTGGTTGGTTGGTTAGAGTGGTGCTCCTTCAAGAATCTAACTAGCGCTTCCGCACCATTTTGTTGCCACATCCTCGTTACCAACCTGTTTAACAGTTATTTACCGCAAGACTATATCCAGTCTGTGCGGTTTAGGAATCTTATTAGGTTGTTAACGTCTAAGCCAGACAGTTGCTCGAGACTTTCGAACAGCGGTTTGCCCAGGGTTAACATTTTGCCCTTCCATAGGGCAGGGCATTCACAGAGGGAATGGACGATTGTTTCCTTTTTCTCCAGTTGTTTACAACTATGACAGTGTGTGTTGTGAGGGATGCCCATTTTGGCGGCTTGTTCTCCTATAGACCAGAAGCTAGTTATGACTGCCGTTAGTCTACAGGCGTCCCGTCGTTTCATGTTTATCAATGTCGACGATTGCTTGAGGTTGTAGGCGGACCATAACGTCCTGCTGATTTTGCATTTCGTCTGGCCTCTCCATCTACAATCTGCGATTCGAAGGTATTTTAGGGAAATTGCATTCTTGACTGCACCTAATGGTGTGAATATCGGTACTGCAAGAACGCAGATCCCCCTCTTGCCAGTTCATCGGCTTTTTCGTTACCTTCTATGTTCCGGTGTCCCGGGACCCAAATTAATGTTACTTTATGGTTTTCACTCAAGGTGGCTACTTTACTCCACCGCTTTAGAGGTTGTTGTAGCCGAGTCCAGTGCCTGGATTGCAGCTTGGCTATCTGAAAGAATAGCAATATTGCCCTTAAAAGACAAAATCCGTGATTAGTAGCCTACAGGCTTCCTCAATTGCCAGTTCTTCCGCCTAGAAGTCACTGCTGGTATTAGGGAGACGCACAATTTTTCAAGTCCAAGTCTATGAGAATATATACCAGCTCCAACACCACAATCCATTTTACTGCCATCTGTATTGACTGTAGTGCCGAAGTTATTTAGAGAGAATCCCTTATTCCATTCTTCCTTAGATGGAAAGGGAGTGGCAAAATTCCTATTGATAGTTACCATCGGGACGATGTAGTCAGTCCTCACCGTGATTAACTGAGCTTGTCGCAATAATAGACTAGCGTGACCATACGTTTTTTCTTCCCTGCGACCCGCTTCATTTAACCTAAATGCACTCATGCATGTCTAAATTTTTTTGCTGGAATGTTGGTACCATTGTTCTTTGTAGTGTCGCCGAGTATGAGCGTGATCTGCCAATTAGCTTATTTTTGGCATTTAATTAAATTAGTCAACCGCAGGTGTGCTCTGCGATTTTCACTGCGGATAAAAATATCGAACAAAGAATTTGTCTTAAATTTTGAGTTTTGAACGGAATTTCGTGTGCCGAATCGTTGAAAATATTGCAGAAAGCCTATGGCGAGTGTGGTTTATCAAAAACACGGGTATACGAGTGGGATAAGACTTTTGCAGAGGGCCGAGAAGTCGCGAAAGATTTGCCCCGATTTCGTCGTCCATCAACGTCTTCAACAGATGAAAACGTCGACAAAGTCAAGTAAATGGTGCTGGAAAATCATCATTTAAGTTTGCGGGAGTCAGCTCATGACTTTAGCGTGTCTCACGAATCAATTGGCAACATTTTACACCATGAATTGGGCATGGGACGCGAGTTATGGAAACCCCCATAACACAACCACCAACCAAACCTCCAAGGTTACATATATAATAAGTAAGTCAATGAACTAAATTAAAATCATAAGAATTATTGTAAAAATATAGAATAAGCAAATTGTAATTAAATTGAGTTCATAAGAATTATTAAAATACAGAATAAGCAATTTTACAATAAATTTATAAGCATCATATTACCGATTGCCGAATTAACAAAAACTTCTAAAATGCTAATTAAGCAATATTAACATTATTGAGAAATTGATTTAGTTAGTATTAAATGCAGAATAAGCAATTTTGTAATTAAATTATAAGTTTCTTTTTTAAACACTTTTAATAAAAGAATCAGTTGTAATTCAGTGGTGAAAGAAAGTAGTGTATTGTTTTTTTTCTATCCTTTAAAAGATAGGAACATAACTCGCGTGGCTGCTCGACTCGTCCCAAGAGAGTTGAATTTCTTTACAAAAATTCGTCGGAAGAAAGTGGCTGAAGATATGCTTGAGCAAGTGAATTCGGCCCCAACGTTTATCCAGCGCATCGTAACAGGTTATGAGACGTGTGTATATGAGTTTGACATGCATAACAGTCAACAGGCGGCTCAATGGCGTTATCCACATGAACCGAAACCCAAAAAACTACGTCAAAGTCGGCCAAAAGTGAAAGTCATGCTACTCGTTTTCTTTGATTATCATGGTTCCAAGGTAAATCAAGAATATTATTTGGAAGTAATGCGACGTTTGAATTTGTGGAAAGAAAACTCATGGATCTTGCACCATGATAACGCAACGTCTCACAAGGCTCACCTTGTGAACACTGTTTCGACCAAAAACTCGACAAGTATCATCGAACCACCACCGTATTCACCGGATTTAGCCCCTGTGACTTTTTCCTTTTCCCAAAACTTAAATTGCCACTCCGCGGACGCCGCTTTGAGTCGATAGAGGCCATTAAGGGAAATTCGCTGAAGGAGCTGAAGAAGATCTTTTCAAACGCGTTTAAAATGTGCTTTGGTGACTGGTACTATGTTGACAATTGCCCACAAAGGACTCGTGTCGATTAGCGTACTGTCAATTCTGAGTGGTACAAAACTATTTGTTTACCAAAAGTTTTCGGAGATCTAAGCAAAATTAACAGTCGAAATGAGTCAAGCCAATGCGAGCTCTCACGTATCAGCTCACCAAGAGTTTGTGAGCACTCAAAAGATCGAATTAATTATTTCTTTTTGTTCCCGGACATCAAAAATAAAATGCGATATCAACGTTTCTTTAGCACCTAAATAAGCCGTTGAAGCCTTTAAACAGCTCGTTTTGGCGATATCTAGGCCTGAGTGGTAAAAGTGATTGACGATTGGTTCAAGCGAAGGCAAAAGTGTATTAACTTCGAAGGAGAATATTTTGAAAAACATTAAAGCCATTTGTATTGCTGAAGGCTCTAGTCGCCAGCAATTATTTTTAGTGGATCAATTATTTATAATTAGTTCCTGATGTAAATAAATAATAAAATAAATTACAGCCATTTTCACTATTATTTTACTGTGTTTTCACAATTGTTCGCAAAAATAATCCCTCGTATCGCAAAATTGCATTTTAACTTTTCAAACAGTAAATTTTATAAATAAACAATTAAATCTTTACAAAGCACAAATCATATGATGAGTGGCTTTTTATTTAATATTCGGGCTAGCAAACATCCGGCATGCGGCATCTCCCGTTAAGGCAAAGTATATGCGAAAGAGTAGAGTGAGCGACATACTACTAAATCAGTAAATCAGCTTAGCGAAGTGAGCAGCATTTAAAAAAAAATTACTGTTGTTTTAAAAAATTTGAACAGCAGTAGGAAATGATTGATAAATACGATTAATGCGGACAATTAAATATTTGATTTATGGAAATATTTTTTATGTGGAGAAAATGCCTAAAACCGAAAAAAAAATAAATCAACGGGATTTGTGAAAAGTTTCAAACTTGCACTTTATTATACTAAAATTTAATAAACTATAAAATTGCATATCAAAAAATCTTTTTAGAAATGCTATTTAAAAACCGTGTGGTTGGAAATTTTATAATTTTTTTGTCTAAAATTTTAAAATTGGACTTATTTATCGGGTGTTGTTTTAAGAGCTTGAGAACTTAAAATGTAATATATGAATATGATATCCGGCATTTGACGACCGCGGCTACGAGTGACATGATCCATTCGATCACTACACTTTTTGACTACTTTTTCCAACAAATCTGGCCGTGTGACGCCACTAGTGACTTGAATATTACAATAAATCGATTATTAGACACGCTGTATGACAAGTTGCGCCGTATTATTGTAACCAAATGCCATCGATGTTTAGCTGATACATTTTTTGGAAACGAAATTCACAACACAGTTGGCCATTCTCAGCTGTCAAACCATAGTTATCCATATCGATAGTTCCCATGCAGCTTAATACTCAATGTATGGATTTCGTTAGACAATGAGCTATACTTTTATACAAAAATAAGGAAGTATAAAAGTAATGAAATAATATTTTAATAAGTATAAAAGTAAAGAAATAAAACTTTTATATAACAAGGAAGAAAGGTAAAAATTGTATGTGCCATCGTTTTGATGCGGGTGTACATATTTTAGGGGTTTTTTTATTGTATTTAATATTGAAATAATTTAAGCAATAAATATCCTCAATATCCAGACATTAATATAGACTATAGGCAATTTCGAATTGCTTTATTCTCTGCTTGCTATCTATGCGCTCTGCTTACTGAACGAAATATTAGCATGTGAAAGCAACAACAAAGTTATCAAGTAAGATTTGCCACTAGCGAGTATGGTTACATACCTCTTAAAGCTGTTAAGTAACTCATAAAAATAGTGGGTAATTACATATTTCCAATGCTGCCAACTTTCTTTCAAGAGAGTTTCATTCGACTGCGTTCATATAGGAAGACTTTTGTTGTTTCAACTTCCCGAATTGTCTTTTGATGTTCCTGTTGTGTTCAAACATCTTGCAATTGTACGTGTTTAGTCTACAATCAGCAACAACATTGAGAAGAACGAGAACACAAACGGTGTTGACAGAGCACGACCATCACAAGTAACGAGATGAAACGACAAGGCGCATACTTTTATATTTGTTTATTTTACAGTTTTTTTTGTTTTTTTATTTTTATTTTTTTACTTACGCACATTTGATGAACACAATTTATCGCACTTTTTAAAGCATTCCATTGGTCCATTGGTAGATCAATTTTCTCCCGCTCAAGTACTATTCGATATTTAATTTAGTACAATTAAGAAAATACCGCTATTTTAATATAAAATTCTTATTGTGCTTTAGATGCTTTAGCTGTTAGACATTGCAGCAATGTGTTTTGTTAATTTGAAAAAAAAAAAATGTCCTGTATTGTAATTGTACATATATTGTAATAATATAAACCCGATAGACTTCGTAAAATGGTGAAGGATTTTTCAAAAAGTGCGCAGTTGTTTTTAATATAATGTAGAAGATATAACGGTTAATTTTTAGAAAACCAGCTCACTTTCTAATATTAGCTGTAAATTTTTGCATTAATTCTATTACAAACAAGAAAATAAATGCATTTCTAATAAAAATATATTATTGCATTGAATTTGAAATTAATTCTCGTTTTTATGCATTCATTAATTTTATTGGTACATACAAATCATTTGCGTTGTTTTGAAAAGTTTTTTTTTTGTTTTGCTGCCCAAATTAATATTTTGTTTACCATATTTTGGCTTTATTAATTTGCAAATCTTATGACAAGTAGAAAGTTGGGTGTATTTTTTCGCTTTATTTCAACAAAATGAAATTAACACATTTAGGCTTATATAATTTAAAATCGTTTGGTATAATAATATTTTTTCACTTTCATTAAAATTTCATAATTCCAAACATCGAATAAGCCCTCGTCTTTTTGGTAAAAAAACTTGTCCAGCTAATGTTTCCAATCGCCGCTTGAGAGAATTCCTGTGCCATCAAGAAAATTGTGCAAATGCTTGAAAAAGTGATCATCACTTGATTTCAGGTCTCTACTACAGTCTGTGTCAGAAAAAAAGAACCGCGATTATTTATGAAGTATACAATATATATATTTACAATTTTTTTACATAAAAGGGCATACAAAACCACGAGTTGCAATTACTGAAAAAGCTGTGCTCACATCTTCTTGGCATACCTACTTTGAAGCTTTTCTGCGTAGCTCGTTGACAAAGAGGACTAGATTTTGTGGACTTGACGCGCAAGTTGCTATAAATCGTGCACTATCTTTTCGACATATTTTGTAGTTACAAAAAAAAAAAACCGGTTCTTTTCTTTTGACACAGACTGCATATGGCTAAATCGATGTAATCTCTCAGCCAGAAGCTCAGAAATCTCTGTCTGCTATGCGAATTTTCGTGAGTTATCTATACTAAGCGCTGGTAGGGGCCACCTTAACTTAAGCTTTCTGTTATGTTCGCATGCGAGTTTACTTTTATTTTGTTCACAAAAGGATACACAGTTACCTTTCCTGAGAGGAACGAGGACACCAGGGACACCACCATCTTCCAAGCGAAATTATACGCAATAATGGAAGCAGTAAACATCATGCAACGTAGAAACCAGAAGAGAGTAAAGATTAGAATACTCTCGGACAGCCAATCAGTTCTAAAAGCTTTAGATAGCTATACCTACAACTCAAAAACTCTTTTATTGGGAGGTTGAATTAGTTTTAAAGGTTTTTTTTCGAAGATTTGGGGCTTTATTGTGAAAAAACGGTACAAAATATTTTATTCGAGGTATTGGCCATCGCTAGCTACAACTTTCGCCCATCTTTCGGGCAATTTCCGGATGCCGTTTCTCCAAAATTCTGGCCGCTGCTTGGCTATCCATGACTCAACCCATATTTTGGTAGCCTCGTACGAGGAGAACCGCTAGTCCGCCAAATCGAGACTCATATGCCGGAACAAATGATAATCGGAGGGAGCTATGTCTGGACTATACGGCGGGTGGGGTAACACTTCCCAGCCAAGCGTTCCAAGGTATTTTTTGACAGGTTGAGCAACATGCGGCCGAGCGTTGTCATGTTGCAAAGTAACCTTGCCGTGCCTTTTTACCGTTTCCGGCCGTTTTTCTTTCAATGCCCGGCTTAAACGCATCAATTGCAGTCGGTAACGATCCCCCGTGATTGTTTCGCCCGGTTGGAGCAGCTCAAATATACGACGCCGACTTGATCCCACCAAATGCAGGGCATGATTTTCTTGCCGTGAATATTCTGCTTGGCCGTCGACGTTGATGCGTGGCCGGGCAAACCCCATGATTTTTTGCGTTTTGGGTTATCGTAGTGGATCCATTTTTCGTCGCCAGTCACCACCCGATGCAAAAAACCCTTCCGATTTTGTCGCTCGATCAGCAATTCGCACGTAAAAAATCGCCGTTCGACGTCGCACAGCTTCAACTCGTACGGGACCCAATGCCCTTGCTTTTGGATCATTCCCATCGCTTTTAGACGCTTGCAAACGGTTGATTTATCAACGCCCAATGATTCAGCAAACTCTTCTTGGGTTTGGCACGAGTCCTCGTTTACCAATTCCCCCAATTCCGCGTCCTCGAACTTTTTGGGCTGGCCAAGACGCTCCTTGTCTTCGGTGTGAAAATCACCACTTTTGAATCGTCGAAACCAGTACTCACATGTTGAAATCGACGGAGTATGGTCTGGGTAGGCCTCCTGCAGCAATTCACGGGCTTGGGCTGTATTTTTTTTCAAATTGAAGCAGAAAAGCAAAGCTTCCCGCAAATTGCGTTTCGACGGCACGAAAGTTGACATACTCGGAGCACGAAAACACTGCGTTGTTTATACTTCAGCGAAATGACAAAAACTGATAAACAAAGCCTAGGGATGAGGCTTTGTCATGAATATATATTCAGTATTGCCAACGCGATAAAGTGATAAATAGCGCCATCTGTGTGTCACCTTTAAAACTAATTCAACCTCCCAATAGAATGCCACAAGGCACTCAATAACCGGGCATCCAAAAAAAAATGTCTCATTAATTTGGGTACCAGGACATGAGGGATATGACGGCAACGAAAAGGCAGACTTTCATGCCAAAAAAGGGGCAGATGTAAATTTCATCGGACCTAGTCCCGTGTTTGGATTTAACAAAAACAGCCTAAAACAAAAAGTAAAATATGGGCCAAAACTCTAATAAATCAGTATTGGAACAACGTAGAGGGTCTTAGGCACTCCAAAAAGTTCTTAAGTTTCAATGCTAAAAGAGCTAACATGGCCCTCACGTTAATCAAAAAGAGCATTCACACTCTCATAGGCGCCCTCACGGGTCACTTCACCTGCAATAAACATTTACATAAATTAAGCATAACTAACACCAGCACCTGCAAATTTTGCTGCGAAGATGAGGAGTCTATAGAACATCTCATCATCGAATGTCCGGGGTTGACGCATAGAAGGAAAAAGTTTTTAAACAAGTTCATGCTTATAGATGAAGTCCTACAATCACTCCCTCAGAAGGAGCTGGTACAATTCATAAGCATACTTAAGAGTTAATAGACAGGATAGGGTGCACAATAGATCAATATAGTCGCAGTGCTAAAGGCCCATACCTTAACCCTTTACTACCATTAACCATTAATCATTACTTTTCTTTTCCACTCATATATTCTAAACCAATTAATTTTTTTTTAAATTAATTTAAAGTTTCAAAATACTTTTTTGAGGAAAAAAATGTATAATTTGGGATTATGCGTTTGATGAATATATTTACTGAAATTCTTTGTTAATTTTTCTCCTAAATTTTCTTTAATTTATAAATATTGAAAATAATAATAATTGGTAGGGTAGCATTGCGGCAACGCTCAAAGTGAAACAGAAGATGCGAATTATTTGATAAAAAAACAATGGCAAAAGTGCAGAAAGTGTTGCAATTGGCCTTTCAAAAACGAGATGCATGAAAGTAGTGCAAAAAAGTGTACGGGAAAATATAATGGGCCTCTTCTATTCGCCCCTTCCCCGCTTGCTATCTCTATCCTCGATTAACTTAACGAAAAAATTCCATGCGAAAGCAACAACAAAGCTATCGAGTAAGATTCGCCGCTAGCGAGTATGGCTATAGCTCATTAGGCCGCACAGTCTTACCAACACAAATACATAGTTTAAGGCAGTTCTCTTTCCGCGCTGTCGACAAATGTTCATTTATACTATTTAGTTGCTTCACCTATTCGCTACTTGCTAAGGCTTGGCAAAAAGAAGAGGTCTAATTGAGATATGCAAGCTGAATTGTAGCCTAGACTGAAGGGCGGCGTTAAACGGGATTACTGGCGCAGTTGATTTTGATTAAAATTGTAGTGTAGCAGCCGCGTATTAGTGAACATCTAATTTGCTAAGAAATAACTATTTATCAACAAAAAAAAATCTTAAATTGCAATTTCTCAAACTGCTCCGAAATATCAATACAATTAATGTAATTTCGAACCTGTTAGTGTAAACTAGCATTGCATTCAGTCTTAGGTGGTCATAATTTGGGTGGAAAATTTTCCTCAAACTCGCAATTTGCTCTTTGAATTTTTTAGTTCCACTACCGCCGTATTCGTCTAATACTCGTAAAATTTAAGTCTTTTGATAGCCGTAGATACGCATCATTTACTTAGACGTTATTAACAGTGTTGTTGATAGTTATTACTTTGTTAGAATTAGATGATTAGATTACTTTGTTAGATTTAATGTCACCAAGCGATTTCTTCGTAAATTTTTTCGATTTTATTGTAGAGAGGCGAGAACTAAATATGCCAGTAATGCTCCCATTTATTTTATTGGAGAGTTTATTAAAAAAATTAAAAAAATAAATAAATGGCGCCTACACTTCTGTTGGGTGTTTGGCCGAGTTCCTCCTCCTATTTGTGGTGTGCGTCTTGTTCCACACAAATGGAAATAAATGCCCGCTTGATTTTTCTCTGCCAAAGGCAGTTTTTTCTCTCTTGAATAGTTTTTATTTTAAATATTTTTAATATCAGTTTGGGTAAAAGTAAATCTATTATTTTCTCGGTAGATGGCTGTAGTGTTCGATATCTTGTAAAGTATCGATCAAACAATTTAAAGTTTATGCTCGTCGTCAAGGTGACATTTCACACTGAAAAACTTCTTTTGCGGTATTTTGTTTGTTCCATTCAGTTGTGAATTACGGGGCAGTGGAAGTCAACAAAGAGAAAATTCAGTGCATTTTACAGTTTTTCTTTGACAAAGGCGAAAATGCAAGACAGGCCGCTGAAATTGTGAATGGTGCTTATGGTGCCGATACTGTAACAGCAAATTACGTGCAATTTTGGTTTCGCCGATGCCGTGCAGGCATTTTTGATGTTAAAGAAAATGTCTATAATGTCGATGAAATCACAGAAATATGTAATCGAAGTTGACCGGCTTGTTAGTAGTCGTAGCATTGAAGAAGTAGTCGTAGCATAAAGATCGACCATAAAACTGTTTTAAATCATTTGCCCAACAATTGTACGTTAAAATAATGGATTTCTTTTTCCCCTAACGCATATTAAGTGCATTCGTTTCATCAAGCGAACTACAGTGTCAAACATTTATTTCCATATTTTGTAAAAATAATTCACTCCCAGCGAGATAAGAGGCAGTTTATCATTTTTCCTCAGATGCACTTTAAAAAAAGATTTATGCATAAAATAAGTTAGACTTGCGAGCATGGAAATTCGTGTGAAAGAAAACTGTAGTTTAGATGGAATTGCCCTCTACAACGCAACAAAGTTCAAGCTAAATTAAAAAATTAAATACAAAACCGTTTCGCAAACACCTAAACTGTCGACAGCAAGACTATTAAAAAGTCTACTACAGATATATGAAGTCTAAAGTTTACCATCAGTTTCTGACAGGCAGTCCGTACTTGTTAAACATATGTTTTGCTTTAAATTCCCAAATTCATTTGTGTAATGGACTATAAGAATTATTCTGGTGACAGTGAATTTGTCGTCGAACTTCTAAACATCGAATCACTGATATAGCCAAGACAAGGTTTCCCAAGAATATTTTAAATGCTGAGCGTAGCATAAGCAAATGTCTAGAAAATCTGATAGGAAGATCGAAAAATGTCTTCCTGCTCTTAAGAATTTCATGAATGGTCATAAGAATGGCAAAATAATACTTTTGCTGAAATAAGCGTCTGTTCATTTGATCAAAGCAGTCAGTTTAGGCACTTGGCCCGTTATGATGCCGAAGGATTGTTTATCGAAGGATTGTCTACTCAAAAATGAGTACTTTTCAAGGTACAGGATACTCTCTAAAAGTGGGTTAGGTTATGCGGTTGCTAAATAGAGCCCTCAATATGACGGGATATCACATTCATCCGTTTTGGTACCAATGCGAAGAGAAAATGGGAATAAGGACGTTTGTGACAAAAAATCCAAGGTTGATAAATTAAAAGACTTGGTCATCTCAAGCAAAATTGTGAGACTTACTTCGACCACTCATATAAGTTTCTGACGAGCGCATTGTGTGAAAGACTAAAACCATATGCCAGCTCACTGATTGCACCTCATCGGTGCAGATCTTCACACTACGCCTAATCCTGGAAAAAAACAATGACAAAGATATTGACATAATCTTTCGTTTAAAGACCTCCTACTCGGACATCGGCAGCCCCTGACAGTTTTTAAAGGGGAATTGTACTATACAAGCTCCATTTCTTCATGTATATATAGCATATATATTTGATTGGCCCGTACACCCGTTTTGGGTGTTTGGCCGAGCTCCTCCTCCTATTTGTGGTGTGCGTCTTGATGTTGTTCCACAAATGGAGGGACCTACAGTTTCAAGACGACTCCGAACGGAAGATATTTTTATGAGGAGAGTTTTCATGGCAGAAATACACTCGGAGGTTTGCCATTGCCTGCCGAAGTGCGACCGCTATTACGCTCTTCATGTACTATTTCGAAAACTATTGGCCCCAGAAGGACTCAGAAAGTCTTGAGGACTTCTCGATATTCAATTTCAAAACTTGTTTACCGGTCAATGGACGATCGGCACACACGCGGAAAGTTAGGATTACCATTTAACCCCCATTGCAGAAGCTGTGAGGACCCTTCAGAGAAGGAGACTGTTGAGCACTTTCTCTGTAAATGTCCGGGCTTGGCAGCTAGACGACAGACTGGGGCAGTGCGTCAACCTAAATCCCATCAATCTTCTCTATTATATTAACAGCTCTGGCTGGCTGATGGAGGTCTCATAATGGTATCAAAATGGAGCTTCAGTGCTACTTAAGGAGGGCCAGCGTAGTAATTCAACCATTTCATCTGTCAGCCTGGACGAATCACGCTTGCTAATAGGTGTTACTATGGTATCAATAAGCAAATGTGTAGTTCAGACCTCTCTCGCCCAACTCGCCCAATAACTAGCACTCTACAAGACACTCATCTCACCTGTGCTACTCTATGTCGCTGAAGCATGGATTGTGTCGCGGACTGATGCAGCCGCTTTTGGGGTATTCGAGTGAAAGATACTTCCCAAAATCCTCGGCCCTCTTCGTGTTGGCGATAACTACTACAGTATGAGTTCTACGACGATCTGGACATAGTTAAGCGTATCTATGCGCTGGCTGAGCCAGGTCGAGCGTATGAATGCAGAGACGCCAGCAAAGAAGGTGTTCAGATGGCAAGGTAGAAGACAATGATGTAGGGGAAGAGCCTCCCTCCGATGGAAGGAGATCAAGTCGAGGGAACTCTATCATCGCTAGGTGTAACAAATCGGAGATGGCGCACGCAAAGCAGAGACGCCTGGAGAGTCGGCTTAGTGCAATCGGCCTTAACCCGGTAATGGGTTGTGATCCTTGATCAGGCCATATGAGTAAGTAAGTAAGTAGCTCGGCTACCAAGCCATCAGAGATTGGGCAGTAGAAATCTGTCCGCACACAATCTCAGTTTGGTCATAAACAAACCGCCGTCACATTCTACGTGACGTCAGCAAATCAACTGATTCCTTCAAATTTGCTGCGAACCAGTTAACGGGCGGATGTTGACTGCACCTTTTGAATTCTGTTCACCATGAAAAAAACGCCATCTCTGATCTCTGAAGATACTCTCTAGTTCCAGTAGTCTCTAGTACTCTCTAGTCTAGTAAGAGAAGTTTGAGACGTATCAAAATAGTGAATACAAAAGTGAGACTGCCTTTTTGTTTATGCTTTTTTCCAATAGCTGCTATGAGCTCTTATCATATTTCCTTTTTCTTATCGCTTTTTGTTGGTCTTATCAATGCAAGTTGCAAAATACGTGGGTCGCTGACTTATTGTTTTTATTGCCTATTTATCATCTGACATAGTTTTTTGCTGCTTATTTTACATGGGGCAAACTACATATATTGAACTCTGTTACATATTAAACACATGTTCAATGATATTGGAACACTGTTAAGTAATTTTTGTTTTGTTTGTTATAACGACGTACGCACAGTACGTGCGTCTCTGAGTGCTCGTTAGTCTATAACTGGTGCCTTGTTTTGGACGTTGTTTTTTTTTAATTATTGCAAAAAATCATGCGTCTTAAAATATGTATGTATGTATGTAAGGTGAGATATTCAAAAATGTTTGAACAGGGTGCCTTCATAGGGCAAGACTGAATCGCGAGAATTATGAAAATGGTTTAAATAAACGAAGTATCGTGTTTTTATTTTTTTTTGTAATGTTTTTAATTTTATTTAAAAAAAGATTTTAAAAATTTTAAATTAAAAAAAACGAAGTATCTTGTTTTTATTTTTTTTTGTAATGTTTTTAATTTTATTTAAAAAAAGATTTTAAAAATTTTAAATTTAAATTTAAATAAATTGTTTTTTTTTTAATATTGTTTTTATTTCTTTATTATAAAGGGTAGATGTTGAAATGGAATAAAATGGCGTTTGCTGTATGGCAAGTAGCGCCATCCTGCTGGAGCCACATGTCGTCTAGGTCCATATGGTTCAATATGGGCTATAAGAAATTGGTTATCATCGTTGTGTAGCGCTCGCTGTTGACGGTGACCGCCTCACCAACGTCGTTTTCAAAAAAGTACGGACCAATGACGCCGCCAGCCCAAAATCCACACCAAACGGTAACTTTTTGAGGATGCATTATCACCTGGTGAGCCTCGTGTGGATTGGTGTCGTCCCATATACGGCAATTTTGTTTTTTAACACAGCCATTCATCCAAAAATGCGCCTCGTCACTAAAGATGATTTTTCGCCCAAAACTGGGGTTCTCTTCCAATCGATTCGAGGCCCAGTCAGCGAACAAACGGCGTTGTCTATGGTCATCAACTTTGAGCTCCTGGGTCAATTGGATCTTGTACGGGTGTAGGCCCAAGTCCCGACGCAAAATTCGCCAAGTTAAAGTCTGCGAAAGGCCAAGTTCTTGTGCACGGCGAGGAATAGACTGCCTCGGGTTCTGCTGTACACTTTCACGGACCGCGGCAATGTTCTCAGATCTGCTGATCTTGCGTTCCTTGAACGTACGGGTGTTGGCTGATTGTTTACTGACCCGGTCGTCTCAAACAAATTTGGCCACCAAACGTTGAAGAGTCGACTTTGAAGGGCCACCACGTCTACCGAAATATGGGCGCAATGCGCGCAACGTTTGCGTTAATGAACACTCATTTTGATAATAAAGTTTTATCATTTGAACGTGCTGTTCAATCGCGTAACTTTCCATGATGATTTGGCAAAAACAACTGAATAATAAACAAAAGATTTGGCAAATCGACCCGCGCCAATTGAAAGACCCTTTATTTATATATTTATATTTTTATTTAATTATTAAGTCAATGGCTTAACAACTTTACAGACTGTATAGCGTACAAAATAATTTGGAAAATATTCATTATTTTTGTTCACAATTTTTGCGCAAATGGTTTAAAACTGTTTTATGGCCGTTTTTTATTTGCTGAGTGATGCTGCGACTACTAACAAGCCGGTCAACTTCGATTATTTCTGTGATTTTATCGCCATTTTCTTATATAATTTAAAATTTCAGTTAATTATCTATTACTATATCATTCACAATTTCAACGGTCTGGCTTGCATTTTCGCCTTTATCAAAGAAAAACTGTAAAATTTGCCGAATTTTCTCTTTGTTGACTTCCATTGTTTACACCCTGTAACTCACAACTTAATGGAAAATAACACAGAAGAATTTTTTTAATGTGAAATGTCACCTTACCAAGGGGTATACATTTTAAATTATCGATACTTTACGAGATACCGATCACTAAAGCTATCTTCCGAGAAAATGGATTTATTTTTCCCAAAGCTAATATATAAAAATGACCTTCTATTGAATGAAAGCTGAATGATACTCTTATTGTATTTGATTTTTGTTGGTGCTTTTATTCTTGCTAAAAATGAATCTATTTATCATTCCGCATATATTACTCGAAAACCGCATCAAATTAAATCATTCATTTTTTGCATCTGACCGCATAAATATCTGTGCTTTAAGCAGGCCACACACCATGGTAATTGGTGGAAATCGGTGAAGGATTTTCATTGCAAGTTGTTTGCCGCCAAGTATACATACATACATGGAACGCGGAGAGTGCAAATAATTGTCATGTATGCCATGTTACTCTTTTTCCGCTCTTGTGTTTACACTTCGAAATCACTCTCATTTTCGTGCTGTTAAACAGTTTGCTAAATGCAGCAATCAAGTAAAATTTGTACAATAGTAATAAATGCTGAAATTTTATTATTACTTATTACTTATTATTTAATACTTTTTTATTTTAATTGTTGTTTTTGTTTTATATATACAGTGACTCACAGCTTATTTGATGCAGGTAATACTTTTTTACAAAAAAGAAAATTACTTGATGTTTATTAAATTTAATAAAAAAATTTATACGACTTGTAATGATATATGTACTGTTTACCACTGCAGAAAGAACATAACAAAAACAAAGCTTGCTGAAAAAATATAAAAACAAATCATTTTCTCACCAAAATATGCTCACAGCTTAAATGATGCAGTGTATTTTATATTTTCTCTGAGAATGCAATTACGGCGAAATGTATTTTTTCTGTTTAGCTTAGCGTCATAAGTCATTCTCAAAAAAAATTTGTAAAGAAAAGATGAACAAATTTAAATTTTTTTAAATGGGAAAACGGACCTTACTTGAAAAAAGGGAAGTCGTTATTCGTCGTTATAAAGAGGGCAAAAGCCAACGAAAAATTGCAGAAATTGTTGTTATTAGTTCCTCAACTGTCCAGCACATATAGAAAGGTTTCGCCACGAAAACAGGATAGAAGATACGGGCAGATCTTCGCCAAATAAAATATTTAATGATGCAGATAAGAGGTGGATTGTTCGCAAAGTTAATGAAAAACCCGATTTTCGAACGAAGACGAAAAATACTTAGGCAAGCTCTGTAACCCTGAAACTGTTCGTAGAGTTCTACGCGAAGAAAATTTTCATGGAAGGATTTCCCGAAATAAGCGGTAGAGTTTCGCAGACAACATTTGAACAAAGACATTTCGTTCTGGAAGTCCGTTGTTTTTGCGGATGAAAGTAAATTTAACCTTGCCAGGTCTGATGACAAGTCCTGCATTTTGAGAAAGCTAAACACCTCGCTTCAACCATGTAGTTTGCGCTCTACAGTTAAACACGGCGGGGCAGTGTGATGGTATGGGGTTGCATGTCCTATTCAGGCGTCGGAAATTTAACATTTATCAATGGAAACATGAATATAGAGATATATCTGGATCTGCTTTTAGATAATTTAAGCGGATAAAATAGGCATTAGGGATTCGTTTAGTTTCAACCAAGACAACGATCCCAATCATACGTCTGGTATTGTAAGAACTTGGCTTATCTGGAACTGCCCACATGTAGAACAGACACCTGCACAAAGTCCAGATCTCAACGTTATTGAGAATTTGTGGTCAGTGCCGGAAAATAAAATAAGAAACCACAATATTTCTAATGCTTCTGATCTGAAACGGGCACTACAGGAAGAATGGGATAAAATTAGTTCCGGTTATATAGCAAAACTTGTTTAATCTATGAATTCCCGATTAAAGGCTGTTCTGAATCAAAAGGGATACCCCCACTAAGTATTAGCCGTAATCATGAAACCGAAATATTAATGTGTTTATGTTTTTTGAATTCTTTTAATTTAGTGCATCATTTAAACTGTGACCTCAAAACTGTAACTGAATTATTTTAATTTGCCACATCTTTCTTTTTGTTATTTTTTGTTATTTAACAATAAAAAATATAAGATTTTTTCTGGAATGGAAATACCCTAAAATATATTTGATGTTTTAATAATTTTTTTTTGGCTGCATCAAATAAGTTGTGTGTCACTGCATGTTTTTTTTATTTTCCTCTCTAGTTTTTTGATTTTTAATTTGTTTTATCTCTTTTAAAATTTTTTGTTTTCAATTTCTTAATTAATCTAATTTTTTTATTTTTAAATTTTTTTTATATTTTGTGCTTCTATTTGTTTTCTGCGTAAATAACTAAAAAGAAAAATTTTAACAAAGTTGGTTGTACAATCTGCGTATACACGTTCCAACTCATTGCAAAACCGCTAACTCCGCCCACCAAAAATAAAAACATTTTAATTTTCATGCAACCATTGGACCAACATGGAAATTGGGTGTACAACCCCGCTATACATGATACAACTGTTTGTCCAACATGCCAAGTTGATGCAACGGTTGGAGCGTGTATACTTTGCATTATGATTTGTTTGTGGCCCGCCTAAGAGACTGTGACTTCAGTAGCAAACAATAGTTCTAATGAACTAAATATCACTCATACGCAGAGTAGTCTAATTCCTTCCAATAGACCTGCAGGATTTTTCAACTGATACGAGAACACAAAATTCTTTTTACTTTTATTTTCATTTGAAAATGTAAATATTAAATAGGGTCAATAGTTTAGCGTATAAGGAACTCACTATGCTTGTGGCACACCTAATAATAAAGGGTGGTTAAATTTCAAGGGCCGATGTTGAATGTGAACCACACCCAAACGTCAACGACACCGTTGAACTTCTTTCTTTGGGGTTATTTAAAAAAAAAGGTGTACGTCGATAAGCCAGCAACAATTCAAGAGCTAAAGGATGAGACAATTCGGCACATTAACGGCATAGAGCCTCAATTATGCCTCAGCGTGAAACTTAACCACCCTTTATTAGAGAAATTTGTAAAGTAGTGTGATAAAAGTAAATATATTATATGAGTGCCTATACGAATTTGTATGAAGATATGTTTTTCAATTTATCACTTAACTCACCCTTCACATGTTTTGACTAGTAAATCGCGATAAGTTGGATATTTCCGCAATATATTCGAGACCTTCCAGTCTTCCTGCTTCATATCGGCCACATCACACTTTGCCATAGTTGAAACGTTTTTTCGTCACTTTGTGCACATTCAATAACAAATAAGCGTAATTTTATCCTTACGATTCACTACACCTCAAGTTGCTGTTTATAGCAAACCGCACAGTAATAAACACAAACTCGAATGCAACTTTAAATTTTGCTTAATGAAAACAAACAAAAAGAAGTCAACCAACAAATGCGCTGGAGATCAACACATACACACATACACTATAAACTGATATACATATGCGAGTATTATTAATATATTAGAATTGCAAATTAGCGAAGGTCGCCGGTCGATGGTCGACCGCAAGCAGATAGTGGATAGCGGATAGATAGCAGCAGCGATAATAATTCAGTACTGTTAGCAAACTAGTTGCGGTGATTCGATTGGTTGTAGCAGAGCGTAGCTTTGTTCGTTCAAAATAAAAGCGATTAAGCGTTAAATACAAAATACTTTTTGCATACTTTTGTTCAAGTTCGCAGCTCTGTGCGACGCGCTGAGTTCTTATTTATTGAGTAAGCACCAGCGCACACCTGAATCGTCTTTTTATTTGTTTCAGCCCATCTAAGACAGACATTTAGGCTCGAACAACGCAAGTCACTAATGACACTTTTTACTCTCTCCAAATCGATCTTTATTGCTTTCTTGTTTATTACATTTTTACATTATTGCATATATTCAAGGGGTAAAAGGTTGAGGGTGTCCCACAAGAGATTACCAGTATTGAGTACGAGAATCCACTAAGTTATGCGCTTATGCCTTGACTGATACACAGCAAATCACTAACTGAGCCGGCTGAGTTGTGTTCTCTGAAATACTTTGTATATTTTTATATTATATGTGCGTACATATGTATATTGAATAAATTCATAAAGAGTATTAAATCATATGCATATAATTGCTTTAATTGCTACATTAAGAGCTCAATGGTAACCTTTAGAACCGACAATTTACAGTGGCGTGCATAGACACATAAATGTAAAAATTTTTATTGTTTGTTTATTTCTTTGCAGTGAACACAAAATGCGTTACCAAGTAAGGAGAACTTTTTTAAATATAAGATAAATAAACAGTTTTTATTTTTTTCAAAGACTCGCTAATTTTTATTCAAAATAATCCACCTCCAACTTAGGGAGCGTATCGAAAAAGTATTTTTGTTCGTTGGGCGGCATATTTCTCAGTTTTAATATCTTTCGACGCCCTCAAATGGACGTATCATCGCAAAATATGTCACAGCAAAACTTTGTTCAACTCACGGAATGTAAAAAGTAGATGATATCCGATGGTTTCAATTCTTGCAAGTGTTAGGTCTTGCATAGGTGTAAGTTAATATATTTCTGAATATTTCCTAAGTAGTAAACGGCTTTTTGCCCGTACGAATGCATCCATATGGTATCCAATAAGGCGACCAGAAGACACGGAGACGTAGACCACTATTTAATCCAGATATTTAGCGGTCACGGATGATTCTTGGTATATCTCCATCGTTTTCACATGGAGGACACTTCGTTCTGTCCAAGCTGCAACAATGCAATAGACAGCGCGGATCACATGTTCTTCTTCTGTGATCGTTTCAACGAAGAACGCCGAACGCTTGAGTTAGCCTTAGAAGAACAGCTGAGCCCAGACATCTTAATCAATAACATACATATGTGCAGCAAACGACTGTTGGAACGCAGTTAAAAGTTTTGTAAAGAGGATAATGCTGCACCTGAAACGCGCGGAGTGGCAGCGCAAAACGCAGAGATAGGAGATGGACTGTCTACGAACAGACGGACGAGCCATGTGCTCACGATGGCATAAGACAGTATAATATTACCGCAACATCTTCTTTGCTGCAGATGCAAAAGAAGTCTCGATAGCGTATAACATCCATACGCCCAGCTGAGAGGAACCTGAGAGCATGCCACACATACCACTGGTATGACGGCACAGAGACATTAGAAGACGAGCCTATAGCATGAAGCTGGCTACAAAAATGGTCGGCCCAGACGTGGGTGAGTAGTATTGGTCCATTTAATGGACACCGTTCTGGGCCTGCCCGAAGTAATGCAAGGTAGTTCCGGGAAGGGAGTCTCCCCAGAAGAGGAGGGCGGATTGTTTTAGTGGCGGTCGCTGCAAGTGCGAAGGCATTTTGAACCCTCCTCATTCACCGCAAAACAAAGGTAGACATTCAGCGGTACAAACTTAAAATCGGAGATCAACATTGATTTATAAAGTTGCCTTAAATGCGATTTAAGGGGACCCGGTGGTCTAGAAATTTCAAAAAATCAATTTTTTGTTTTTTCGATATTTCGAAAGTATAGTACCTTAAGAATATACTGTGAAATTTTCATGCGGTTATTTCCAATATTATACAGCCCCTTGGCAGGGAATGGCAAATCTCCGAGTGTATTTCTGCCATGAAAAAGCTCCTCATAAAAATATCTGCTGTTCGGAATCGGCTTGAAACTGTAGGTCCCTCCATTTGTGTGGAACAACATCAAGAAGCACACCACAAATATATATGTACATACAGTATTGGCCAAAACTAAAACACCCCCTAATGGCATTTCAAATAATGTCAAATAACTCAATAAAACAACTTCGAATATTACTTACTTTTACACCTTGTTTCTTCTTATTATCTTGGTGATTAATAAACATAACAAAAAATTTTTGACATTTCTTATATTAGAAATTAAATTAAAAAATATTAATATTATTTAAAATTTGTCTGGACAAAACTAAAGCACCCCCATTAAAAGCGAAAATAATTGTTTTTATTCTTTAGTATTTTGTACTAAACCCATTATTTTTGATAACTTCAGAACATCTTTTTGGCATAGAAGATATTAGGTTACTAATAATTTCCGGAGAAATGTTGTACCAGGCTTCTTTAACCGCTTCAAACAGGGCTTCCTTTGTGCTGCAATTTTCCCGATTAATTTTCGTATTTACAATCTCCCACAAATTCTCAATGGGATTGAGATCGGGAGATTGAGCTGGCCAGTCTAAAACCTCTATAGCTGTAACCACGTTTTACAGTGCCTAGAGGTATGCTTCGGATCATTATCCTGATGGAACCTCCATCTCAGTGGCATTTCCTCCTCAGCGTCTGGTAGCATTACATCTTTAAGGATGTTTGTGTACATGAAACGGTCCATAATTCCCTCTATTCGATGAATAGGCCCGATACCCTGGCCAGAGAAACAACCCCAGACCAAAATGTTCCCCCCCACCATACTTGGTAGTTCCGATACAATACTTCGGATTTAGTCGCTGTTGCTTTGGCCTTCTTACTCGCCTTATTCCATCTGAATGTTTCAAATTATATTTGGATTCATCAGAGAATAATACAGGTTTCCATTTTTGAACTGTCCAATTAATATGCAATTTCGCAAACTCGAGTCTCGCTTTTTTGTTTTTGGCGCAAATAAATGGCTTTCTAGCAGGTCGTCGACTGAAAAGTCCGGCCTCCACTGCTCGTCTTCTGACCGTTCTAGAACTTACCGGCAAACTTAAATCAATTTTTATTTGTTCAGAAGAGACTGTGGGATCACTCTGAATTTTTCTTTTAATCGTGGAGTCGTCTTGTCGTGTAGTCTTTCGTGGCCTTTCTCCACTATGGATTGCAGAAATAGAACGCGTTTGTTCAAATTTTTTTATAAGTCGCGATATTACAATTCTATTTATTGAATATTTCACTAATTTTGTGTCGCGATAAACCACTTTGCCAATCACTTATTATTTTATTTTTAAATTCTTTTGAATACGCATTTCTGGCCATATTTGCTGATTTCCCGTATGAAATGTTTTGTCCTACTAAATCCGCACGTGTTTTGCACAAATTATTCTAACGAACTTTGACTCAGCTTTAAATACCGTTAGGAAGAGAAATTAACTTAAAAACAACAAAACAAAGCCGTAGTTAAGAAAAAAAAAGTGGGGTGCTTTAGTTTTGACCATTCAGTTTTTAAATAATATGAACATTTCAATTTTTTTTTTCAGTATAGCCAAAAAGCTGTATATTTGGTATTATATTTTATAAATACTTAAGTAACAAGGAAACACATGACATATGTATGTATAGCCATATTTCAAGATGTTTGATTGAGAGATTTAGCATTATTTGAAATGCCATTAGGGGGGTACTTTAGTTTTGGCCAATACTGTATACAGCCCAGAGAGCGGTTCGTGCGCTCTTGTACCTCAAACTTTAAATTTGTTTTTTTCGAAACGACTTTCTCGGCCTGGTGTTGTCAAAAATAAAAGATATAAACGGGATCGTCTGAAATTTTAATTTTTTGTACTCGAATCATATTATTATTTCAATTATTTCGTATTTTTTTGACTAAAAAAATCTAAAAAACCCGATTGTTAGAGTGTCAAATTCAAGACCGCGCGATTTTGTCAATTGTTTTTTATTTTAGTAGCGGGACATAACTACAGCCATACTGATTAATAATTTTTTTGATTTTATGTTTCAAATAAATAGAAGGGCCAAAATGGACAACACCGTCCAGGTCCAATTTTTCGGGAAGGTCAGCACCATTTTTTAAATTAGTAAAATTAAAAAAAAAATTCGTTTTTGTATGTAAAAGAAGTTAAATATTGTAAAAAGCCTAAAAAATTTCAATATCGTTTTTAATTTTTTTATGGAAAAAAAAATTCCTGAAAATACTCTAAATTTTCGAGTATTAGTACTAGATTAAGGGGAAATCGGTGAAATATTTAAACACGAGAATCCATAATTCCCCAATACGTGTCAAATTTCTCACTCACGCGCTGTATATCCATACACCGCCAAATCACCGCATAACCTTTTCTATGCTTCACACTTTCTACGCCAAACTCTGTATTTGATTTTCGCCACATAAATCTCTTGTTGGTGTGGTTCTATATACTTGCCTTGGACTTTCAGTACAAATATTTGAAGTTTAATTTATTATTCCATATTTTGTGCACCAACTAATATTTAAAATAGTTTGTTATACATATTTACTTACATATACACGCGTTCTCAGAAATATCACTCAAACAAATCAAACAATCACTTTTCGAACCAGTGCGTAATTAATTAATTTATCTCTTTTCCGCTCTCTTTTGTTTTAACGTTTGATCGCATAATATCAGGTTATCTGTTTATTGTACCGACGCGATGTTGTTTATTTGTTTACATTTGATAAACTCAACAGCCTTGACCTTTAAATATTAATTTCGTTCTAAATAGTTATACGTGCATGCAAGCGCACAGTTGCAAGAGGTTCGTATTTTTTTTGGCATAATTTTAGGCATTTTTTAACCACTCGGATTAAGCTACTGCAGAGGCGGAGGTATTTTCACAAAATTGCTCAGCAGGGCTAAGAAATGAATCGAATTCTGAAAAAGGCACTTATGGCGCATGCCATAAAATATAAAAGTAGTCTGTTTTTTTTTCTCAAAGCGGAAATCCTTTTCCTTTTAAGGCGCGGAAGGG
>JAYXIM010055944.1:0-136648 GCA_037575425.1 Anastrepha fraterculus | reverse complement strand
TATACATATTTATTTTAATATTTGGACTCCAATGCCTGATCGTTTTTATTTGAATTCGTTAATATTTGAACTCCAATGCCGCCATAGCCGAATGGATTGGTGCGTGACTACCATTCGGAATTCACAGAGAGTACGTCGGTTCGAATCTCGGTGAAAACACCAAAATTAAGAAAAGCATTTTTCTAATAACGGTCGCCCCTCGGCAGGCAATGGCAAAACTCCGAGTGTATTTCTGCCATGAAAAAGCTCCTCATAAAAAAGAGGTTGTCTGTAAAGTCGGTTTACTGACGATAGTTGAACGTGACAACGTTATAAGAAAATACTGATGGAATGGTTGCATTTTTTCAAAAGAAAATTTTAATTTTATTTGTTTAATAGATTTGTTTGTATGGATATAGAGAAGGAGGTAAATGGAATCGCAATGGAATTCATCAAGTTACATTTAAAGAAACGTGAAAAATTACGAAACATTTATCAAATTCATGAAAGATATGTTCATTTAAAGCGGACCATAAGTACGATTTTTACAAATATCTAGACACCCGCGCCACCTAGCGTGCCAACTTTTGTAGAAATTTGCGGTGGAAGAGACATAAGGCCTCTTCTATTCGCCATTTCCCCGCTCGATTAACTAGACGAAAATTCGCATGCGAAAGCAACAACAAAGTTATCGAGTAAGATTCGCCGCTAGCGCTCATTAGACGCACTGCCTTACCAACACATGCAATTTAAGGCATTTCTCTTCCCGCGTTGCCGACATACTTATGTTCAATTGCTTCATCTATTAACCACTTGTGTGCGTCTTGGCGAAAAAAGAGGCCTTTATATAAATTGAACTTTCTTTTGCGCGTCTCTCATGCATGTACCGCCCCAAGAGTACTGCTCTAAATATTTCATTGGTAATCACCCATAATACATAAGTATGTATTTGCATTCCTTTGTTATCTATACTCTTCGCTTAACTCACTCAGATTATCTGCAAATCGTTTTAAATAACTGAAGAGGAAATGCAATTTAATGCTCAATTGGCATCCAAGTCGCTGGAAGTGCAAAATTGTTTGTTGAGTGCTGGCGACCGACTTTTTATTTCCCAAGAAATTCTTCTCTACTAAAAATTCACTACAAGTTTTTTTGTATGAAAGCAAATCTAATCAAATTCACTTCTTTAAACTCCTATCGCATTAAAATTTCTTTATATCGAAATTAAACTTGACCAAAAGATCTCTATTAACTTTAGAGAAAATCAAAAATAAGAAGAAAAAAAAGGCACATTGAACAGGTAGCAGCAGTGAAGCAAAACCAACAAGAACAATGTATTTGGTTTTTGCTTTTGATCCCTAGAATGTCAACATCTATAAACAAAGATTGCCAGTTTAGAGTAGTTTAAACCAACTTTGACAATTTCGAGACCAAATAAATAGTATCCTTTCTTTAAGTAAAATAGTCGGTCGCAATGAATGTGCAAGTGTTTATACCCTATGATCAGAAAGTACCGAGAATGTTTAATTTAAACGAACCGATGGCGTAGTACACCATGAGTACCTTCCATCGGGCCAGACAGTCAATAAAGAATATTATTTATCCGTTTTGAAGCATTTGAGAGATGTTGTACGTCGCAAACGGCCGGAAATATGGGCAAACAATTCTTGGATTTTGCATGATGATAACGCGTCATCGCACCGAGCCCGAATTGTGCTGGATTATTTAACCAAACACCAAGTAAATACTATCGTGCAAGCACCGTATTCACTTGATATGGCCCCGTGCGACTTCTTTTTGTTTCCCAAATTGAAGTTACCACTTCGTGGAAGGAGATTTCAGTGGATAGAGGAGATCAAAGAGAATGCGACGAAGAGCCGAAGGCCATCCCGTCGTCGGCCTACCAGGGGTGCATGGAGGACTGGGTTAAACGTTGGCACATGTGTGTTGCTTCAGACGGGTCATATTTTAAAGGAGATAAAATAAATTTGCCTGAAATTTAACTCTGTTTTGTTTTATTTAAATATTCCCGGTACTTTATGATCATAGGGTATACTCGTATGTATGTACTACATATATGAGCGAATGTATAACTGCATTGATATATGTCAGTACATCAGAATTTGCTTAGTTTTATTAGATTTTAATCGCTAAGCACTTGCCAGGGCACCCTGGGTAGATCATACAGCGCGAGTCGTTTGAAAATGATAAGAATTTGCCGGTATATTTGTTTATTTAATATATAATTATTTTTGGTTTTTGCAAATTGGGTCAGTGGATTGAAACTTGAAATAAATTAATTAAAAATAAAAGGCATAATATGGTCTGATATTTTGACAAACAATTTTGGTGGGCCAAAAATACGCATCTAATCGGAATAACGTCACAGTATTCCAACGAATTCTGTTTGTTTGGGGAAAAAGAAATCCATTATTTTTGCGTAAGATTTTTGCGCAAACGGTTTAAAACCGTTTTATAGTCGATCTTTAGCTCCTGGGTCAGTCAACTTCGATTATT
Source organism: Anastrepha fraterculus (assembly GCA_037575425.1). Lineage (NCBI taxonomy): Eukaryota > Metazoa > Arthropoda > Insecta > Diptera > Tephritidae > Anastrepha > Anastrepha fraterculus. Next base: position 134,152 of record JAYXIM010055944.1, on the reverse strand, counting down.
TCTGTGACTTTTGTATATAAAAAATATATATTTTTTTTTATTATTAAATTATTAATAACCTAGAAATGCAGTATTTTTTACAGACTAGGCAAAATAGATTAATGCCAAACAATTTAATCAAAAATAAATTAAACTTATAATTAACTTCTTTCATCATGTACATTTTTTTGCATTTTACAGAGAAAGAATATTAGAACATACTTAAAATCTAAAGGGTTTTCCAATAACAGGTGTTATTTTGAATAGCCCGCTATTTCGGTAGATATCACTTTTGAAGCTGTCATTTTTTGATATTTGACAAGTAGAAACTACGCCATTAATAAAAATGGAACGATACACGCTTAAACAACGCATTGAAGTTATTAAAATTCACTATAAAAATGGTGAAAATTTGGCAGAGACGGTTCGTTAAACTCGAACATTTTTGGGGCATCGTGAAGCACCTTGTCGGACCGCAATACAGAAATTGGTGAACAAATTCGAGCTGTTGGGACAAGTTAGTAATGTGAAGAATAAAATCCGTGCACGTCGCTCGAGAACAACCGAAAATATTGCTGTTGTAGCCGAAAGTGTTGAAGAAAACCCAGGTTTGTCCATTCATCGTCGCTCTTTGGAATTAGGCATTCCACAAACGTCATTGCACCGTATTTTGCATAAAGATTTGGGTCTTAAGGCCTATAAAGTCCAGTTAACTCAATAACTCAAGCCGGCCGATCATCAACGACGTCGTGTCTTTGCTGATTGTGTCGTTGAAATGAACGAAAATGATCCGGACTTCCATCGAAAAATCATCTTGAGTGATGAGTCCTATTTCCACCTCAGTGGCTTCGTCAACAAGAACAATTGTCAGATCTGGGGCTCAGAAAATCCAAGAGTTATTGTTTAAAAAGATTCTCTATCTTCAACGTGTGACTGTTTGATGCGGTTTATGCTCCGGCGGAATCATTGGACCGAAAATAAAGATTGAACAACAGTTACGGTGACTGGATTGCGCTATCGAGAGATGATTAACGATTTTTATAGCCGGAATTGGATGGTATTGATCTGGACAACATTTATTTTTAATAAGATGGCGCTACGTGCCACACAAGCAACGAAACCATTGATCTTTTAACAAAATAACACCTCTTATTGGGAAGCCTTTAGTTAAGCAATTCATTTATTAACATTTTGAGATAGTATTCTGTAGAAGAAAAGTCTAGGCAAATATGGAGGCGAATTCAAAGTTCTAGAAATTGGTGCATTGGAAGCATCATAAGTTTTAACAATCTTCTTCTTGAATGGTTTTAACCATCCCTAACCAGAAAATGTCATGATTTCATAAGGCCGAGGAATATTCAAAAATAATTTTCTCGAGTAGCAAGACAATCGAACGAAAGCGAATCGAAAGCGAAGGAGAGAATAGTACATCTTCTATCAAGTGATTTTAGGTTTATGGGCAAGCACCGACTCTTATTGGATGGAATTAGACCAGTGATATGCAAAGAACGAAAAACATAATAGACAAAGGCTTTCTGGACACGTCCAAGCCTACTAATATCCGATGCAGGACACAAAAGCCCATTAAGGCGAAGTGCAAACCTCATTCATTCACTCAATATCCGATGCAAAATATGCTCTCCAAATAAGGACGGCATATTCCAGGTGCGAATACACATGAGAGGTATATGGCAGCTTTACAGTATTTGGATCGGCAAAGTCCGAACTAAAACCAAAAAATGGATTGGTTCTGTACGGAGGTGGCATAAAACTGTAGGTCCTCCAACAACATTAAGACGCACTCCACAAATCTGAGGAGGAGCTCAGCTAAACACCCAATAAAGAGTGTGAGCATCACATATATATATATATATTTGTGTATGTACATACTTATACATATACATATTTGACCTTTCATGGTGTAAGTTTATCTGTTTGCAAACATTTTATTTTTAGTTGAACGCTCACAATGGGTCAAAACATATAAAAATATGCAAATAAAAACAAAATTTAAATTAAAATAACAGTACTAAATATTGATAATAAATATGTAGATATGTGTGTGTGCATTTAAATACATTGCCTTTTGATTACTAATTAGCCGGGCGTCAATTATCGCATTTCATTTATGCATCAATAGACTTTGTTGCTATGCTGTACCGTCCCGAATGTTGTAATGCAAATAACAGATTAGCGATTTATGTTAAACAAAAACATTGTGCCTAATTACAAAACATGAAAATGCATTTCCGGGTTTTGATGATCACACAAATTTTATATAAAAACAAATAGTTAATTAAATATGTTCGAGATGCCCTTAAAATTTGATACTGCAAATGATACAATAAACTCAATGAATGTGTCTTCGCGCCCAACCGATACGAGGTTCACAGTCCACATGACTTGCGGATTATTTTAGTTTTGGTAACTAACCAAGAAAGGCAGGAGTTTGTTAAGTGTCGAGATCTAAAATTGTTTAGCTGCAGAAAAATTCTTCAGAGAAATAAAAATTTTGAGATATGGTCATATGTTGTTTGAAAGATCGTAGTGGGTCCGACAAATCAAAGGTGCTGGGATACATGTTAAAATCTTGGTATATGGATTGAAATGGTTCAATAGTCAATACAGTGGTTCAATACAGTCGAAAAATAGCTTCCCTTAGGATAGCTTGTGCATTTAAAAATCATGTAAAATAATTTTATCTGGTAAATCGAATGATTAGTTGACAGAGGATCAAAACGATCTTAGCCTATTCTCAAACTTTAAAAGGGTGAGAAACTCAACTTTCTTGATGTGAAGTTTGAGGTTATTATATAATGTGCCCAGTGAACTACTTTTTGTAAGCAAAACTTGCGCTGTGCGAAACACCAAACGTAGTGTTACGGTGCCCTAATCTGTTTAACCCCTTGCCGTGCCATTTAGCTCGACGAAACTCGGGCCCAAGTGTTACTCGTCATCGCGTGGTAAACAGATCAGACTGATGCGCGAGAAATGTTACAATACGAGCCGAAATGTAAATGCCTCTGATATAGACACTTTGCCCAATACTGCTGTTGAGGAAATAAACTCTAATACCGTTTGTATTTATTATTTATTTGAAATCGATTCATTACATTACGATCTATTCAAGAGTCTGGCTCATCATATATTCATTCAAAATTTTCATCACGAGTCAGACTCGTTAAAGCACGGCAAGGGGTTAATTACAGACATTACCTTCTAACTGAAAATCAGGAAAGTACAATTTTTCGAAATTTTTATTTAATTAAATATGCCGCCCGAGAGACACTCACTATTAGAAAAAGCTTTTTCTGACATTTTCTTCATACGAATATTTCATGTGCACAGAAGGGATATATCTTGAACCTTTTACTGCTCACTATGTTCCACGTCAAGGCGAATTCGTACAAGGTGTTGTTACTAGAGCAACTGATTTGCTTTTTGTCTGCAATTTTCGACGGTTTGAATATGACAGTGATCTACCTTTGTGCGTTTGTTCACATCCTGATTGAAACTTTGACATTCAAGCTAACAAATTACAAAAACAAAATACAGTTATATCTTGTCGTTGCTCTAGTTACTTCACCTTGTATATATTTCTTTCGCTACATACAAGCACACCAGCAGAGTAAGTAGTGTCTTAGACATTTGTTTTCAACGTGGAAAAAATTCTGAGTAACAGGCTCAAAACCAATGAACTATTCGTGCATAGCCTTATTAATTATTCCTAAAGTGGATGCCCACTTTGTTTATGTCCAACAAACGCTTCTTTTTTATTAACTGTCGGCAATGGAGAGCATCTGGCTGTACTTAAATTTCTATCAAGAAAAAAAGCTGCTCATAACAATCATTTGCCTTTCAGAGGCGGCCCAAACCTTTTAGTAGCACAACATCAATAATTTAAAACACCAAACCATTAGTCACATTTTATTTACCCTAACGTCAATGTGTATGAAAGACATCATATCGTTGGAAAGTTATTTATTTATCTCTGAGTTTATTTGTAAAAGTTGACGTTTCGGACCGTCACCGCCATTTTTGGCTGTCTGGGTGTTTGAAAATTAAAGTATGCAGAAGATGTTGATGGAATTTTACTCACTGAACTCTGGTTGTCATAGAAAGATAATGTGGACATGGTTGTGCTTACTGGAGGTGCCAGAGTAATAACAACTGAAACTTTGCACACAACACCCAATGTAAATGGAATATGGTATGCCATGCGCGGAAAAACGAATTGGAAGGGAGTTTCTTTCTTTATTCTTCTACTTTGGCAATACATATATGTATTTTTGGTTTGATGGTGTGTATATACCATATTTAATTGGCGTCATGACGTTTTTCGTCAAATGGAGAGACCTAAAATTTTATGCCGATTCCGAACGCAAATGGCTCTTTTTATGAAGAGCTTTTTCATGGCAGAAATAAAGTCGAAATTCGCCATTGCCTGCTGACGAGCGGGCATGATCCTCACATTAACAAGCAGTTGAGAAAACAGGCGATATGTTTCCTTCAACTTAAAACGCCTTGTTAGGGAATAATCCACAAACAATTGGTCATACTAAATTCACCAGAACGAACAAACGACGTCCTACTTTCATACTTAACAAAAAACAAAAAAATAAATAAATAAACAACTAAAAATAGTCGAAATACTAGGTATAACTGGTTTGGTTTACTTTTAAAAATCGAACGGTCATTACTGAAAGATCCTGTGTTGGCAAGATTGTTTATTTAAGAATGACGTATTTGCTACTACTTTGGTTACACTTTTTTCAATTAAATTAATTGCAATTACTTAGAGCAGGCCGTAAATACCAGAAGTAACATGAAAAATTTCCAAAATATGTAAAGGGTTGGTAATGATTTTTTATGGCCGGAATTGCATGGTATTGATCTGGACAACATTTATTTTCAACAACACGGCGCTACCTACCACACAAGCAACGAAACCATTGATCTTTTACGGGAAAAATTTCCGGATCGTGTTATCTCTCGAAGAGGTGATCACAATTGACCACCGAGATCTTGTGATTTAACACCTTGTGACTTTTTTCTTTGCGGCCACGTGAAAGAGAAGGTCTACGCCAACAGCCCAGGGTCGATTCAAAGATGGAATTCGTGAGGCTATCGAGGACATAGGGCAGCCACATTGCAATTGGGTTATGGGAAATTTCATGAAAAGGATATTGTCTTGTAAGCGTGGTCGTGATGGTCATTTGCCTGATGCTATTTTCCACTATTAACGGCATACCTTCCTCTTTATAATGAAATAAACATCCGATCATTTATATTAAAAAATAGCATTTTTCTTTGAATATAAAAATAACACCTCTTATTTGAAAACCCTTAACATACAAGGTGGCACAAAATGAATCACCCTATCGCCCGTTTGTGAATCGGTAGAAGTGTCGGTACGTACATTAGTAAGCAAATGTACGGTATTAATAAAAAAAATAGGAAAAAAATCTAAGGGGAAGTTTTTCAAAAATGACAAACAAATTTGTTTTTTATTTAAAAAAAAAAAACTTAATGCCTTCCGAAACAATTTTTTTTAAATACAAGATGTGAAAATAATCACCCTATCGGAAGATTTATAATTTTTGCAAATGGCCTCGTACATCAATCATATTTGATACTTGTAAACTAAACAGCTGCATTATACAAACAGAAATAATTAAATATATAAAAAAAGCAATAAAGCGCGTTAAGGTCTGAATAAAGATTTACCTCAGTAGTATTTTTTTATTTATTAATTTTTTTTTATTTTTGTTTAAATATTTATGATTAATTTTGCGCCACCCTGTATAATACTAATAATGCGAAAACTATGTACATATATACAAATTATACTATACAACGTTCTCTATGACCTTTAGCAAGCGTACTAGCTTTCCAATAAAATGCCATGCAATTGGAGCAATAAATTCTCTCTCTCCGACTATAGTGAGAATTTTTTATTTTTAGTAAAATCAACTTTGAATGTAAGCACAATAATTATAGACTAACGAAAACGTTCTCGAAATGTGTATGGGCCAATTTTTGCCGCCAATTTAAAGTGGGCGACTTGATGTTGTCGCACAAATTGTGGAGCCCACACCCTTAAACCACAACTTCTGTTACACAAAAAATTGTATTTAATTTTCGTAGTGCGTATTGAACCCAGAACCTTTCGCCTTTGAGCCACGCACATGCATATGCACATCCAACAAATGAAAATATCACGCATAAGTAGATGGGTGTTCGTGATGAGCACAAGCAAGAGTGTCTCTCGCTAAATTTATATGGTAAAATACATAATTAGAATTGAGAAAAAAAGAAACATAAATTTTATTTTATTTATCGTAGACAATTGAATAGGCTTTGGTATGTACATAAGTATGTATCTATGCAAATATTTATTATATGCATCCTTACAATGACCTTCAGAACACGATATAAAATTTATAATATTTCATACATACAGACATACATACACATTATTATAATTCAATTGAAATACCAATGGATATATGGACCTTTCTAACACATCAAAGTGTGATGATTAGATGCAGAGTGCAGAAGTGTAATTGAAAAGTTCAAAATTTTGATTAAATTTTAATAAAAACCTATTAATTTCTTGTGACTAGTTTGTGAACAAAATGAGTGATAAAATATGTAGTTCGAATAGCTCATCTCTTTATTGCCCGTATTTGAAGGTATGCATGTATGTATGCGTGTGTGTGGTTATTTAATATGCTTGTCAAAAATTTATTTAAGTCATTATGCAGTGAAAATGGCACGAGCAAGGCATAGAAATTTTTCTCTTAAATTTGTTCCTTTATTTTTATCTACTAAATTATAAAATAACAAATGGGAATACGAGTAGATATGTATGTGCGTTAGTGCAAACTTAAACTGGGTGAATGAATCGTCCAAAAAGTGAAATGCGAAAGTGTATACGTAAATGTTATTGTATGCTATGACATTCACTAAGGACAAATCTATAGAATATCTATGGGTCTACATACATATTTTTGTACTATATTTACATACTACACAAACAACCGGATTGTTCATTTGAAATCAAGCATACAGCTGTGTGCAGCTAATTGGACTTGTTGCGAAATTCTGATAAATAAAGCTTTTATTCTAAAGTTTTCTAATAAATGTACAGAATATAATAAAAAGATCACTTTATCTAATATTATTTGTCAGTGTAGTGCGAACATTTAAACAATTCGCCGCCCAATAATATTTCCTGCAAATTAAGCTATTTTCGCATATTTAAAAAAAAAAAGAAAAAGTGAAACATTCTTATGAAAAGTGCCGATAACACTGAGCAGCAGCCAAAAAAGACAAGGGGGACAAGGGTCAATTATAAAAGATGAAAAGCTGTAGAAATATCTAAAATACACCGGTTCGTTCCAGGTTTGCGCATATGCAGATGCCAAACTGGTAATGGCGAAAAACCGAAATCAGCTGCAGACTGCGTTTATAAAACTACAGAAAATAATTCGAAAATCTGAGCTGAGAATTAAAAAAAAAATAATAAATAATTGACGTGCACACTTCTGTAGGTGTTTGGTCGAGCCTCTCCTCCTATTTGTGGCGTGCCTCTTGATATTATTCCACAAATGGAGAGACCTGCAGGTTTAAACCGACTCCGAACGGCAAATGGTTTTTTTATGAGGAGCTTTCTTTATGGCAGAAATACACTCGAAGGTTTGCCATTGTCTACCGAGGGGCTGAGAATTAACATAGAGAAAATAAAGTACATTGGGATCAAAATATCAGCTAATAAAGATGCATCACTGGCAATTAATGACAGGGCCTTCGCTGCTAACAAATTTTGCTACTCTAATATGAAGCTGCTGAAATCAAAATTGCTATCGCGTGAACAAAAATCACGGAATCATAAAGCCTTAATTCGTCCCGTGCTCATTTACGAAAGTGAGTTTAAACGCTGAAAATTGCTGGCATTAAGGTTAGGTTAGGTTGAGGCGGTTGTTCACAATGGGACACACTCAGGCTCATAGTCCATAGAGATGCTGCGTGGGGAACTTGTCCTTATCTTTCCTAAAGCCAATGTATACTTTTCAAAAATTTTAGAAGACCCTTAACTTCCACAATAGTGAAATTGGAATATCTCAATTGGAATATTCATTAAAAAATTGTCTACCTAAAATTGTAAATCTACGTCTGGATAGAGCAGGCCAATGGCACAGGAGGTGCATTAGGCAGCTAATTTATTTTGAAATAAAAGTACTAAGAAAATTTTATAGACCTGTTAGGCAATAAGATAGTTCCTTTCGAATTAAATATAAGCATAAATTGGAGCTATTAATCAGAAACGAAACCGTGGTACAGTTCATTAAGTCCCAGAGGATAAGATGGCTCTGACACGTTATGAGAATGCGCAGAGAGCGAGAGAGCTTTATTTTGAAAAGCACTTGATTGTGTCCGGTTGGAGAACAGCTAAACAGCTAAACGTGAGGCATCGGAAGGAAGTGGCTTTGAATAGGGAGAGATCTCGAGAGAGCTAAGATTTTATTATATTTTATTTTTATTACAATATTTTATTATTATTATTATTTACTCTCAATATGATTAAAAGAAAAATTGAATGACGCATATTTTTTGGAATATTTTAACCCGATAATTCTTACCAGTGTGGCTCATTTCGACACTTATTTGTAAAAATCTAAAAAATATTGGTTTTGTAAAGTGGAGGGTTAAATTTTCCGCAAAATTATTTCTCAGAAAATTTCAGTAAGGGTCTTCGCAAAAGAAAATAGTATGCAATAATTCACGTGAAACAACAAATTATAGAACAAGTTTTTTCTAATAGTAGTCGCCGCCATTCGGCAGGCAATGGTAAGCCTCCGTGGGCATTTCTGCCACAAAAATGTGTTTCATATATAATGTAGGTACCTCTAAGTGTAGAACATCAGCTTAGCCAAATACCTAATAGAAGATGTGCTACATATATTTATTTAGATATCTATAACTGTATTCATCTTAAGTGAACAGAGAATTTTCTTTGTAGAATAAAATAGCCTATACAACTAAATTTCTCCTTAGGCGGCCTAGGAAGTTACTGCTACAAATTTAAACCTGGAAAATTAGACGTTTATATTTATTTTGCCTGCAGAGCAAAGCTAAACAACTGCCTTTAACGGCGTTTAGTTAGTGGTAAATCTTTCATTTCTAATTTTGCCCGGCATTATTTCTAATTAGATAGTCGCAGCTGTATTTGCCACACGCTTGAAATTCAATGTGTACACATAGACAACTACATACATGAACCACTTTCGCTTTTCAGGAACATTGAATACGTTGACTTTCCTTTTTGTGGAATGCGAAATTACGTGCGAGCCCCCAATGAAAATATAAACACAGGGTGGCAAAAGTGCAAGTATTCAAGTAGCTTTTTAAAAATGAAATAAAGTATGAAAAATTTGGTAAATTTATATTGCTTTATTTATTTATTTGTCATGTATCATTAACCCTTTCCGATCATATTAAATTTGGATATGGATGTCGTACGGGTGGGAATTAATTTCGGCTGAAAAAGCAGTGATGCATAACATGTAATATTATGAAGGATAAACAAGATTTATTAATTCTATAAATAAATACGCTATAAAATTAGTATGGTTCCTTGCTGTGGTGGCTGAGAGTGGACATACGACCGGAATGGTAAAAAAGCTTTGGTGACTGAGTAGACATACGACCGGAATGGTAAAAAAACTTTGGTAGCTGAGAGTAGACATACAACCGCAAAAGGTTAGAACACGATTTCTCCGAATAACCAATATCATCTAGTTATACCCCGAACCTAAAAACAATTCAGATTCTTAGAAACGCTTAAGCATTTCGTGTAGTCGGGATTGAATGAATTCGCAAACGACTGTAATTTTTTTCATTGAGTAATCTAAAGAGTGAGCACATAATTTCTTTTTTCTATTGATTATAGTGAACAAACATTAAGAATTGAATGCAAAGCATGTTAAAACGGTGCCAGAAGTTATTACAGCCTATTGAAGGGGCTGAAGAAAATACGAACTCTCTTGATAATATCTACCTGTTCTTCGCAAAGTTTAAAGATTCAGCTGTGAGGAAGAGTCATAAAGGAAAATACTTTTGGAGAGAAAAAAATAAAAAAATTTAATCAAATATTGTATAATATATTATAAATATTAAATTTAAAATATAAATTATTTATTTAATGAGTAGGTAGGTAGATAGGTAGGTAGGTGAAATGGTTGAAGTGCCAGTTTGGCACTCTTCATATAGCACTAAAGCGCTGTTTTGATACCATTAAGAGACCTACAACAAGTAGATATCGACAGCCAGGCAGCCAGCCAGAGCTGTTGATGTAATGAAGAAGATTGATGGGAGTTAGGTTGGTGCACTGTTCCATGCTGTCGAATTAAAGAGCACCCAGTGACCTTAATCGTCTAGCTGCCAAACCCGGACATTTATAGAGAAAGTGCTCTATAATCTCCTTCTCTGAAAGGTCCCCAGAGCTTTTGCAATGGGGGTAATGGTAACCCTAGCATTTCCGCGTGTGTGCCGATAAACACAGCTACGAGTTTGGAAATTGAATGGCGAGGAGTCCAAGGGACTTTCTGAGTCCTCCGTATATTTAATAAGTAAATTACTTCAATTTTTTGAACAATCTTGGTTGAGTGTAATGGCCTTGCACGAATTTGTTCACTGTATCCGGATTGTAATGTAGTAAGAAGCCGTCAACAAAGGCTTGGCAAACCAGCTGAGGAAACCGTATTCCATAACTAATAGAAAGCATTTATAAGTATACCAAAATATTAGTTTGGGGAAAAAGAAATCCATTATTTTTGCGTCACATTTCTGTGCAATTGGTTTAAAAGTGTTTTATGGTCGATCTTTAGCTCCTCGGCGATGCTATGACTACTAATATGTCGGTTAACCTCGATTATTTCAGTAATTTTATCGACTTTTTCCACATTTTCGACAATATCGACATTTTCTTTAGCATCAAAGATACCTGAACGGAATCGACGAAACCAAAATTGCATTAGCTATTACAGTATCGACACCATAAACACCATTCACAATTTCAGCGGCCTGGCTTGCATTTTCGCCTTTATCAAAAATAACTGTAAAATGTACCGAATTTTCTCTTTGTTGACTTCCATTGTTAACACCCTGTAACTCACAACTTAATGGAGCAAACAAAAAACAGCAAAATAATTTTTTTGTATGAAATATCACCTTGACAACGAGCATAAAATTCAAATTGTTTGATCGATACTTTACGAGATATCGATCCCTACCGCCATTTACAGAAAAATAATGGACTTCTTTTTCCCAAAACTAATATATACCTAAAGTTTCGATAATTTTTATGAGATGGAACTTACAGTGCTAAACTTGACTCGCAACAAAAGAAGATTTTCAGTTCCGAGGTAACGATTCATGATGTAGCAGGCAATTTGACGCGAAAAGGCTGAGCTTATTTATTTTATTGATTAAAAATATAATTATAAATAATTATATTATATTGAGAAAGCCATTAGTAGCTAAGACTATCGGCGTTGGCTGACCTATGTATAAGAGGTCGGAGAATTTCAAAACAAGAAATATGAACGATCGATTCAAGTAGGTTACGTCACAACTTGGTCGAAAACGAAATTTGGAGTGGACTTCGAAATCACTTACATCCAATATTCCTTTGGATTAACTTTTTTACTAATAAAAACAAAAATACGTTTTTACTAATGAAAAATATGATTTTGAGTGATAGGAAGGTAAAAGGTTGACACCTTTACGCGTTTCAATGCTTGTCTGTTTGTATACTGCAGCTGTCTATTTCATAAGTGTCAAGTATTTGCAAAAAATATAAATATTCCCATTGGGTGATTAATTCCGCGCCACCTTTTATTAGCATGCTAACACCAGAGCTTAGGTTAGGTTAGGCTGATCTGCCTGGCTGAAAGCCATCACATAGACCTATTGGCCTTTAGTGTTACCAGATGGAGCTAGACCTTTACGTTTCTTTGTAATAGACACCTTGTAATACGTATGCGTCTTTTGCGAATCTAAGTAAACTCTGAAGCACCCAGGGCTTGACTACAGAATAGAAACTATTGGGATGTTTCATTTAAGGCAATTACCACATACCTGCATTTGCCCAATATTAGGACAAAAAATGAATAGAGTCTTTAACATAAATTCCAATTCATTAGAGTTGCAAAGTACTCGACCTACTACGATGCGTCAAAGAAAAGTACATACATACATACATATGTACTTGCGTATATCTAATTTATGGAAACACAGATCTTGGTAACGCGGCAGTACCTTTTGCATCACCTTTCCTTTCTTCCCCATAAAGTGAACTAAAACTAAAATTGACACGCCCCCTTGTGGGTGGGTCCAAACTAAATATTTACGAACCTATCTATGTACGTATGTAAATATGTGTATGCATGTAAATGTATGTATTTGAGTACTCTATGTATGTACAACTCGGCATTTAACACAAATAGGTGTATAATTAAAAATTCGTACATGTGAAAGCAGATGCATGGGGTAATGCACAATTAAACCAACGACACACATTTTCTGCCCTCTAGCAGACGTTTGTTTACATTTTGTATCGAACAATGCACCGCAAAAACATCTAAACATATCTCTTGGGAACTCAACGAACCTTGAGAACTTGGCACAAATCTGTTGCACCATAAAACAATGCTGCATATGTATTCGTCGATGTATAATATATATGTACGTACATTAGAAAATGGCCAAAAGCGAAAATATATCAAAGAGTAAGTCAGTGTAGATATGGTCTACATAAGAGCATGCATATGTATGGGTGTATGCAGATGCACATTAACACAATTTACAAATTGCGACTAATGATTTCATCTACTTATTCATCTATAGAAGTACACACATACACCTACACGAAATAAGCAAAACAGACGTAAGAAGGAATAATTTTCGAAAGAGGATTTCAAGACAGCAGAAAAAAGGCAAATACCTATTACAGGTATGCCAATTATACAGGGTTTTCCGATAACAGGTGTTATAGGTGAATGGACTGCGCTATTGAGAGATTATTTACGATTTTTTATGGCCGGAATTGGATGGTATTGATCTGGACAAAGTTTATTTTCAACAAGATGGCGCTACGTGCCACACATGCAACGAAACCATTGATATTTTACGGGAAAAGTTTCCGGATCGTGTTATCTCTCGAAGAGGTGATCACAATTGACCACCGAGATCTTGTGATTTAACACTTTGCGACTTTTTTCTTTGGGACCACGTGAAAGAGAAGGTCTACGCCAACAGCCCAGGGTCGATTCAAGACCTTAAAGATGGAATTCGTGAGGCTATCGAGGACATAGGGCAGCCACTTTGCAATTGGGTTATGGGAAATTTCATGAAAAGGATATTGTCTTGTAAGCGTGGTCGTGATGGTCATTTGCCTGATGCTATTTTCCACTATTAACGGCATACCTTCCTCTTTATAATGAAATAAACATTCATTTATATAAAAAAATAGCATTTTTCTTTGAATAAAAAAATAACACCTCTTATTAAAAACCCTTTAGTACACAAGTGCATACATGCATACAACTCTGTTAGAAAAAATAACAACACATAATTAGTGAAATTTTTTCCGCGGAATCGGTCGCGCTCAACATTGTAGTCGTACTGGAGAAAAGCGAAAACTTTTTAAACAAATTGCTATTGGAGGGAAAACTTACAACTTCATCCACGGATTTACTCGGCTCTTCAGCGAAAATGATTGCTAACGTTAAGATATGGGCAGCAATAAGCGAAATAGAAGTTGCAAAGAAGCACCTACGAGGCTAGAGGTGAGAAAAGTACTGGCTTTGGTCGGTGAAAACCCTTTTATACCTCTAAAAAGATTAGATATGGGCTAAATCATATTTGGACTCGTCAATAAGCAGAAAGAGGATCATTACAGCGAAACTTTACGGTAGGAGCCCGAGAATAGTACCATCCTTGCTACCATGACATTTACAGACCAGAATAAAATTTGCTGAAGAGCAGCTGCTTTGGCCAATTCAAAAATAGGGGAACCATTTATGGTTCGATAAAACCAAACTAGTTTTATTTGGTTCCAAAGAATGCATACGAAGGCTAAAGAATGCTTTTTTAACGCTAAACATGTTGCCAGCACAGTAAAGCATGGATGTGCGAAAATCGAGGTATGGAGCTGCTTCACCTTCTACGGTACTGGACCAGCATGGATGCCAAGGTGATAATGGATTCAACCATGTTACCACATGTGGCGATAACGATCCAAAGCATACCAGCAAGTGGACAAGAACTTGGTTCCTTTCAAACGGAATTAAGCGGTGGCTCAGGCAACTCACTTCAATGCCATTGAAAATTTTTGGGATAGATGTCAAAGAAGATGTAGGCAAAGAAAACCTACAAATACAATGTAGGAAGAATGCACTGGAAGAATGTGAGAAAATAATGGAAGGTCATTCCCGTCGGAAAGTAAAGGGCCTTTCAAAAGACGCGTGTCAATGTAGTTTTAAAATAAAATATGTAAAAATTTAAACTTTTTCAGGTTTCACTATATTTTTTTTTTCAATATACGGCTTTTAACAATTATATATGAAAAATTACATCATTTAAATGCCAACCACGTACACGTCTACAGGTAAAATCCGTCAATTCTTTCAATTCATGAATACCAAATCGTTGAGAAAGTGGAGATATCGATGATGAAGGTTGTTCAGCGAAACTTTTTGCCCAGTTTTTGATCTGCCATTCTTTTTTTCTATCTTCGACAGAACTAGTTTCTTGAATTTTTTCACCAACCTTTGAATTGTGACTCATTCGGATGATTACTTCCACAAAAAATATTACGAATTTACGATATGTGGTTCTTAAAGATGGACCATTTTCATAATAACTTTCAATAATTTTGTTCTATCGTGTAAAATTGTACATCTGTCTACTTGATGAACATCAAAGGTGGCGCCTAGGAATTATTCCCTACTGCTACCTAGGCATCACTTTCGAAAGCAGCACTACTCGCCAACTAGGGCTACTCCACGAAATTGCAATAATTTAAGCCTTATTTTGTGTTATTATAATTTAGAATTAATTCCTTTAAGTTATTGTATGATGTTATGCGTTGACTACTCCTATTTTTAATCAGAATCAAAATGTTTCTCTTCACAAGAGGTTATTTTTATAAAAAATAGAGTACAACATTTTTCGTTGATAACCGTTTTTCTTGCAAACCGAAACAGGACAAAAAAAAAACAAAATAAATATCACAGATGAAATCTCGTTCATAGATATTTTTTCTTCGGTAGAAATTTTGAACTATTTGCCACAGCTATTCGAAAAGAGTTGTGAGTGCAATAAGGCATGGCAAGTGAAGTTCTCTTCAAAGTAGTTTTGCTCTCAGAAAGCAATTGTGAAAATGACTTGCTGAAAACTAATTAAGGGGTGAAGTCCATGTAAAATTTTCAAATCATCGTTCTTTTTTCGATATTTTGAAAGTATAGTATCTTAAGAATATACTGTGAAATTTTTATGCGGAATATGCCTAATTTTATAACTTCTATAGCCCATTAACTATGTAGAGAGCGGTCCGCGCGCTCCTGTGCATCAAACTTTAAACGCATTTATCTCGAAACTGTATTTTTATAACTCAAAGTAATATATATATCTCAAAAGTTATCGACCGATTTGTTTGAAGTTTGGTGAGGCCTTTCTGTACATTACTATCGGAAGGATACACCTAAAATTTCAGATATTTCGCGTTGATAAATTACTTTTTGGGGGTTAGAGATGTCAATAAAATAGCCCTAAATTCTTACTTTTTTTTCAAAGGCTTATTTTATAATTAATTTTATGCTTGTTTTTTTAATTTTATAGGTTCATCCTTTCCGTTAATATGTTAAAAAAAATCAATTTAATTTTTTTGTTTCGGATCGATATATTAAGAGTAATAGAGCGGTTTGGGACCTCGCGCCGTAGGCAGCCGACAAGAAATGACCCTGAGCCGCCATTTTGGAAAAAAGAGGAAAAAAAAACTTTTTTTTTGTACTCTCGAAAGGTTAAATAAAGTTGTGTTAAATCTTCAAAATAATATAATTATTTTATCACCTTTAAAAATATGTTTAAAAAATTGCCGATTTTGAGGCTTCTACATGGACTTCCCCCCCTGCCGCTGAAATTCTCAATAAACAATTCAGTTTAGGAGTACATGACAGGTGGTAAAACACATTTCTTACCTTGGCAAAAGGAGGAAAATATATCATAGATGTTTCTAAGACCCCCCCAATTTTTGCTCCTAAAGAAATGAAAATTTGTGTATTTACATTTGTAAAATACATTTTTCTTAACACTTCAAAATGAATTTGGACCTCCACTGCGTACGATGCTATTTACTACGTCGCGCCTATTTTAGTCATAGTTTCTCTCATTCTTTCTTCATTCATTTTGGCAATACGCCGACTGCAACAAATGCTACGAGTTTCTGCATTTTATTTCACAACGTCTGGCAGGTAGTCGCTACAAACGCAGAGCATAGTAAAATATGCCATATGATCATTTGTTGCATTTCTTCTACGCGCACATATGTATCTTTATTATTGTGCTTGTTTTCTAATTTGGATGAACTTCGCACTGGTTTCGAAAATAGTTGGTATATAAGAACAGAGTGAACTAATCTACTTGATTAGCTATTTGTTTCTTTTTCTTATTATATATATGAACAACGGGCAGAGAGAATAGAAAGCGTTCTGCGTTAAGAAAAATACATGCATACAGATGCATATAATAAGCAACAAATTTGAATTGCTGTCGTTAAAATGTGAGGTTAGAAGAGCAGATTGCAAAGGAAAGCAAACGAAAAGTATTACAGCATCAATAAGGATTTTTGCATTGGAAAACTTGAAATATTTCTTATCTAAGTAAATGGGATTTTAAAAGTAATCAATATTAAGTTGATAATTTAATGTCGAGTAATAAATCCAGTTCTTACTATATATTAAATCAGAGTTAAATAGTTTTATATTTTAATTGAAGTAGCTTAGATTAAAAAAAATTATTTATTTCATGCTTTTTAGTTCAAAAATCTATTGATATTTGATAAAATAGAAAGATTCTATAGTACTTAGCTCTTACAGCGTAACAAATATCAAATTCCTACGCCCTGCTATAATCTAAGAATTCAATC
The DNA here is from genome assembly GCA_037575425.1 of Anastrepha fraterculus. Taxonomy (NCBI): domain Eukaryota; kingdom Metazoa; phylum Arthropoda; class Insecta; order Diptera; family Tephritidae; genus Anastrepha; species Anastrepha fraterculus. The sequence goes on along the minus strand of JAYXIM010055944.1, from coordinate 116,961 downwards.
AAGAATTTATATGCGGCGATAAACACTTAATTTCTGTGCATTATGTCAAATTTTGAATTATATTTTATAATCTTATCTTAATTAATTTGGTTGTTTGATTTTTCAGTTCACTTTGCTTTGTTTCTTTAAGGTTGCCAGATTTTTATTTAAATTATTAAATCACAAATTTATTCACTGAAGTAATGAAAGCAAAAACTAATAAATTCTAAAGTTTTTAAAACTAAAATGAAATTCATACGCGTATTAAGCAACCAATAAATATCTAATTATTAAAAAATATTTTATTTATCTAACATTTATCACATTTTTGGTAGTGACATCTATTAGATTACTTGCGTTTTCACTTTTGAGAACTTCGAGTAAGTAAAATTCATTGCAGCTTAAATTGCGTGTCTTTTTTCAGCTGCATGAGAACTATCGCTATCGATAACTATGGTTAGCCAGTTGAGAATGGCATATTGTGTGGACATTTCTGTTCAGTAAACTTTGGCAAGTCCTCATTCATCGTTTAGCGCCAGAACAACGCTTCCAACTGTAGAAATTTACTTTGAAAAAAAAACAATCTATTCGCGAAGTTCATAGGCGAAGTGTTGAAGAAGACGCCGTAACGTCGACTTGTCGTCGTTCCCAATTTGCTGCCCTTTTGTCTAGTAGGTACGTCGAAAATTCTACATAACGATCTTGTTCTTCGCGCCTATAAAATACAGCTGGTGCAAGAATTTCAGCCAAATTACCATCGATCGCGTCGCATTTTTGCGATTGCGTTCATTTAGATTTATTATTCAGTTTTATTAGAAAAAGTACTAAAAAATTGGACTGATCGAATGAACTATGTAACTCGTAGTCGTCGATGGAAATATGCCGGATATTATATTAAAAAACTAAATGTCATGAAATGATCCTGGTAGAATTGGTATAATTAAAAAAAATAAACATTTCAACAATATTTCTGTTAAGTATTGTCATTTTTTTATTCTCGGCGTCTCAAAAAACAACCGATATTAGAAATACATTTTATTTGAAGTTCACTTTCGACAGTTTTAATAAGAAGTCGATTTAATTTTTTGCGCCAGCAAAGGAAAATCAAACTAAATATTCTTGCAGTTGCTGCATTTAAGTGCGAAATCTATTGAAAAAAAATTGAATTAGAATTATTTTCAAATTACGTAAATGAATTACTACTTAAAAGCGTCATCCATAGTCATTCCACATTTTCTATAAAACTTTTTTTAAAATAAAACACAAAAAAATGTTTTTCAATTCAGTACAATTAAGTGCATTTTTTTGTAAATTCAGAATATTAGCGTACTGATTTAAAGAATAAAAACAATCAGTACTACAGTTGAAACATCAGTATTGTCCTAATCAAATCAGTACGTCTGGCAACCCTAACTGGGTTTTACTTTCTCTTATTAATTACTTGTATTAAATATTGTATGCTTTTTTGCCAGTTTTAGATGTTTTATTTTATTTTATTTTATTTTAATTGAATTGATTTGATTTAATTTAGTTTTTTCTTATTAAACTTTTACTTTATGATCAAATTGCTAAACAACATACTTAATGTCAATGGGAAAAGATGTATAAAATAAATGGGGACTCTAAAAAAAAATTATGTTAGTCTAAACTCTTGTGATCTGTTGTAATTTAATTTAATTTTTTTCATTAAATTTTTACTCTGTTTTATTTTACTTTCAACACTTGTAGTCTGTTTCGTTTTATTTTATATAATATTTTTACTTTATTTTACTTTCTTGATTTTGTTTCTCTCATTACTCTATTTTTAAGTGATTTATTTTTACTTTTAGAGGGATGTTATGATTTTTTCTACATTCTGAAATATTAATATATTTGATTTTATTTATTCTCAATTTTTGTTTTATTTCATAGTATTTTATTTTTGAAACTTTTTATTTTAATCAATTTTATTTTATATTATTTCATTTCGTTTTATTTAATTTGAATTTTAGCTTTTAATTGTATTTTGTGTTGTTGTATTTAATATTTTATTTTATTTTACTTTATTTGATTTTATTCCGTTATTATTGTACATATTTTTAACTGACTTAATGCTATTTCTATTTACTATGATTTTACTGATATTTTTTTTAATTTTATTTTACTTTATTAGATACTATTTTTATTTTGTTTGATTTATATTCTAGTTATTTTTTTTAATTTAATTTAATTTTACAATATCTTATCACTTATTTTATATTATTTTTATTTTGTTTCATTTGTATTTCATTTTTTCATTTAATTTAATTTTACAATATATTCTTTACTATTTATTTCATTTTATACTATTGTACTTTTAATTTTTAATTGTTATTTCAGATATTTATTACCAATGTACTTTTTAATAATTTTACTTTACTTTTTGTTATATTTTATTTGACCTTTACTTTTTTTTTTTTTGTCATTACTTCTACATTTATCCTTAACGGTAGTGAAATCACAAACTTGACCTTCTCAAGTGCATGTAGGTACATACATACATACGTACACATCGAAGTCTGAATGCAATTTATAATATTTAACAGAAATTCATTACCAGTAAGTGTGGGCTGGATTAAGAGTAAATGCATATTACTTATCAGAAATACTTATTTCATGCCTAAGGAATTCTGGTTTTAAAAGATTTGCTAGTAGATATCTATGCATGTATGTACGTACACCTCCATCAAACCAAAAAATAATAAAAAAAATCAATGACTCCATGTTCATCGCTTTAAATTGTTCGCACGCTTGTACATACATATATAAGTATAAGATATATGTATGTAGGTACGAATGTTTGCATATGAATATCTGCATATACATATGTACGCGTGCAAATGCAAGCAAAAAAATTAAGTGTATGAAGGCTAATTTGAAGTATGAGGCATATTATGCAAAGAAAAGTTGCGTACCATTTCGTATATCACATACGTATTTGCATACATACTATATACCTCTATATAGAGTCCTCATCTCTTAACAGTACCGCCATAGCAACCAGTGCAACCGCATTTATGCTTCTAATTTTCACACATCCCCACAATTAACCTTTGTGAATGCTATTATATCCAGTTGACTACCTCCAATAGCACCCCCACACATAATTGCTGCCTTTCAGCTCCAATTGGTGGGCTGACAGAAGCTGCGAGCCATGCATATGTAAATACATACATATGTACATACATACTCAGCACATTAAAAATGTTAATATGTACATACATATGACCCATTTGCTCGCTTAGCCATTTCTTTTATCTACATGCACACATACACATACATACATATAGTATATGTAGTATATGTATAGCCACGATTTGTTAGTAACACTTACTTTTGGGTCCTTTTCGTAGTACATCTGCTGGGTGCGTATCCATCTGCCCACCATATTATCGCGCACAGTGTTGGCCAATGCAAAGTAGTAATCGCGCAATGTTGCCACATTACGATCCTTCACCAACGTGTAGTGAAGGTGGCGATTGAAATTCTTTTTGACCAGTGTGACGTTGCCGACCTCGGCAATACCGCGCACACTAATTTGCTTGCGGCGCTCCTCATCTGTTTGCGGCTTCGACATTATTGGTTACGAAAATTGCTTTCTCCTTTCTACTGCACTTTTTATTAATTTGAAAATACTGTAATTTATGTTTTGTACGATGACCGTAGAGCGCACTAAAGTTTAATTTTTATATTCGTATATATTTTATTTATTACTTAACCGAGAAAAAAATCTGATCCTAGATCAGCAATACACCGTACCGCACCGCAGTAGATGAAAGGCAACGTCGATTATAAATTTTTGTTGGACGACCACAGATGACAACGAACGACAACCGTTTGCTACGAGCTCTGGAGTACTTCTCAGCGCAAACGTTTTCTTTGGCGACAACTCACTCACCCTCAAAGATTAGTTTCGTTTGCTTGCCGCTACACTCCGCTATATCAAATGCTTTTAGCTATGTAGCTCTTTTCTTATTTACGCTCGCCTAATTAACAACCATTTCGTTGTTATACTCTTCGTCTACGCTCTTCGATTTATTTACAAAGTTTACCACTGATAAGCGGCGCTTGCAGCAACTAAAGTTGCTTGTGAATTAAAACCTCAATGGTAAAAACCACAAACCTTTTCCGCATAACAAATGATAACCTTTTAAGCCAGTATGTTAACTAGGCTAAAGTTTCTCCCAACCGCCCACAGTGTGATTTCATGTGCCGCTCACAGGTATTCAGTTGCTCGACTCGACGACTCTCTTGCAAAGCAAACATTTCATCGGTCACCTTGTCCGAAGGTCATACATGCGTATACAGTTTGAAGCGCAAACGAACGGCAAGCGTTTACAAACATATGGTTGGCGTTGGCTGTTGACAGTTCGATTCTTTAATCCATGGGTAAAGAGAACAAAACACAGCGCTGGAGTACGCTCAAAACATCATAATTCAGCTCATTTTACTCCATATGAAATGAAAGAAGCATTTGTGTATGATTACATTCTCGTTTTGTTGTCACAATTGGCGGTATTTTGGGCCACAGCTGAGTGAGGATATGTCATGTGGACTATGTTCGCTGCGCGCACCCTAGCGGCTATGCTGTTGTACTGTGATTGCCAAAACACAGCTTTGTTTACATCTCCTCACCAATAGATGGCGTTCACAAGTGAGGCGCGCTGCTTCCTTCGTATTTGCAGTGGCGAATTTTCATAGTGAACAAAATCACAAACGTGTAATAATAGTGATATTCAGACCGATCTCGTTATTATAATAGATACTTAACTGATATATTTATAGAATTGAGAAAGTTTCGCCATTTGATTGTACTATTAATTTTATTATTGACGTTTGGCAACAGCTGATTTCCGCTTAAATTGCATAGCTTGCCACCTTGAAAGTTCGTTAATTGCCACCTAACGAAGTAACGAGTTTTGTTTGATTATCTTCAACATAAGTTGTTTGTATTTATATACCCTATTCAGCAACTTTTTTTTTCAAAAGCCTAATGGTATCAATAATCAGTTAAATGGAATTAAGATATTACGCTTTGCGCAGCTCTGGTACTTTCGCTATTCGATTTTGACAATCAACTGTTCAGAAGATTTTGAAAATAGCCTGAAGTTTGAAATGGGTAAATATACCATATATATTTTTGTATTTGTATTACTGCATTGTATCATTTATATTAATCAAAGTCCTTCACAAACTGCTAGGTTTCGCCAAGAAAAGGTTGCTAAGACGGGGCGCTGTTCCAACCATTTATAAGCCAGGAGAAGAAAATCCGAAGCGTTCTCATCGAATTCAGCGCCGTGAAAACAAAAAAATTATAGCAGAAATACTGAAGAAAACTTCGACTTCATACGATGGTAATGCTTGTTGAGTTGCGCAAGAATATATTTAAATGTCAATTTCAGTTACATTTGAGTTTGTTTCCGATACGGTAAGAGACGAGTACGTTGAAAATGTATTCATTCCGGAAGCTTTTGATGAAGAAACTAGTGTGGAAAATAATGATGTCAACATAATCTACGAAGATGCATCGCCTAATTAAATGTCTTCAAATTACGAAATGTAGGCTAGCAAATTTTTAACTATTGCTTTATATGTAGACAAGAGTGACAACAAAAAAATACCTGCTTACAAAACGAAAATCAAAAGCTTCAAATGAATTTTACGACGCTAAAACGACATTGTGAGTCGATGGAGAAGAAACAAGCCCGCGGAGGAAAACAACAAGAGCGTATTTTAAGAGCTGAAAATGCATCTACAAATATAGAAGAGAATCTAGGAAGATTCTTCACGAAAAGGCATGTTGCAAAATTATTGAGTGAAAAGGAAACAACTTCGCACAGGTAATCAGAAATACTCGTATACCAAAAGCCGTTTAATGGTTTTAATATTTATTTTTTAAAAATCGTTTAATTTATTTAAAAGTATTTGAAATATTATTTTATTTTATAAAGGTTTACATAACAATAAAATTATTATACAAACTAAAAGTAGTTCAGCGCTAGCATCGGAGGCTTTCGGCTGTTTGAAATATTAACAATTTAACACTGGTCAGAAAGTCAGAGGCATGTTTTTATGTAAATTTAACTTTTATATATTTTTATTTTTGATGTAATATCGTCCCCCTGTGCCAGAAGCGTGAATGTGTATGTCATTGAAAGTGAAAAAGCCTGGTGCACCCAAACAGTTATAAAAAAGTGGTTGACTTTATGCTGCCACTACTGTTGAGAGGTCGGAATAGAGGTTTACTAGTTTGGGACTCAGCCAGTTCTCACCATGCTATAGACATAAAAAACTTTCTTGCTGAGCGGAAGATAGATCAAATAATGATTCCGGCAGAAATCTGGTTACCTCCAGACACTTGACATTCCAATAAACAAGCCAGCCTTCAAGGATCATTTGCGGATGGATATCAGTGAATATATTGAAAACAAAATGTTGAGAAATCATCAAGGTAATTTAGTAAAATCAGGCTTACAAGAAGTTGTGAATTGGGTAACAAATTCATAGGACCAAATAACTGATAGTGATGTTTTCAAAATCAGAATATAATTCAGACGATGTTCCAGAAGAAGATGAAATTTAAATTTCTGTATTCTGTGTAAAATAAATAAATAAATATACACTTATTTTTTGCCCTCCCCCGTAAATAAGCCCTAGCGCGTGTTTTGAACCAAAAAAATAAAGTAAGACAGTGTCTTATTTTCGGAAAACGACGGCAGTTTATGGGAATAAATTATTCACATGGAATTTGCGATGAGATATAGCTAAGTTTAATACAGTTAGTCCACCACAGATTGTGAAGCTAAGAAGAAGTTCATACTACAATAACAACCATATAACAGCAAGTTTCAAACGTGTTTTTGTGTTTCACGCAGGTTTTGTGTAACATTTTTAAAAAATGTATCAAAACTTGTTAACCACAATTTTTCTGAGTACGCAGTTTTCAAGTCCAGTGAATTTCAGTCTAAGCAAGTGCAAATTTCAAGTGACTACACAATACATTTGATTTTGGTGAATTTTGTTTTGGCAGATGATAGGCTGTTTCCTCCTACTTATATGGAGGAAATTCGACCATCTACTTTGTATGGTAGACTATGTAGGCGTGGCATCAAGGCGAAACAAATTGTCAAAATTCAACGGTATTTTGTAATCACTTGAAACTTGCGCTTTGTTATACTAAAATTAGGTTACAACACCTTTAATGATGTTAAAGTTAGAATTATAATTTTCAATGTTTCGGCCCGACTTAAATTCATTAAAGACATGCACCGGGTATATATAGTTTCATACATCCGACGTTGATCATTACTTTCATCCAGTTTGTCTCTTTCTGGCGTTGCACATTAATTTACTAGTTGGAATTAGATATTGATATGGGTAGCAAAGTTTATCATACTCTTTGTTATATTATCTCAAGCGCAAATCTTCCCGCAGAAAAATAAATTCTTCCATACGGACTGACACTTCAGAAGCATACCCCAAAATCTATAGGCAATATTTTAGGTTGTTGTTGTAGCAGCATATAAATTCCCCATACATATACGGGGAATGTTTAAATCCGGGTCGTTCCGGTTACCTAGAACCGACTGACATGGGAACAAAGACGCGTATTTTAAATCGGTTATGGATTGCCACTTTAGCAGCATTCCTCGAAATCTATAGGCAATGTTTTAGGTTGTTACAACAACAGCGACCCGGATTTTTATTCGGTCATGCATTGCTTTTCGGCTGTCACAAAAACTATAATGACAACAAAATATACTAAAGTTTGTATTTGCTTCATCTGTACCCCAGTGCAATAGGCGAATTTAGTGATTTGAAGATTAAGTGATAATGAAACCCTATGGTATTTCAAGCCCAACGCTGGCGGCAAAACACCTGCACCCGCACATATAGCATGCCACCTATTGACCTTATGACGGAAAATCCGGCAGTGAAATCGGCGGAGAGGTTAGTGGCTGCTAGAGTATTCACCTGTAGAACCTTCGGATATAGCTCAATAGAATAGAATAATTCAGGTTGCACAGACTACATGACTCCGTACTTTAATTGGGAGAGAACGTTTCGTACCACAATTGAAGAGTGGGGATGGCACAAAGGCATGAAGCCTGGCCATAGGACTTTTCACATCTACACAGACGCCTCTCAAACTTTAGACGGAGTGGGAGCGAGAATTTACTGCTCAAAACTAAGGATAAGGCAGCTTATCAAGCTGCCAGACCACAGCAGTATTTTCCAAGCGGAAGTTTTTGCTGTGGGGAAAGCCGCGGAGCTAGCCTACACTAGAACAAGAAAGAACTCAACAATTAATATATACGTAGACAGCCAAAAAGCAATAAGCTCATTTTGTATTAAGTCCAAAAATCTTGGACGGAGCAGGGAGGTCATAGAAAGGCTAGCCGCAAACCGAGGGCTGCATATCTATTGGGTACCTGGGCACAATGGCATTATAGGAAATAGTAGATGAGATAGCAAAAAGTGCTGTTAGACTACCATTTGAACCAGAGATCGACATACTAACACCGCTAAATACAATAAACACGAAAAAGCGATTGGACGCTAGTGGGACTATGCTGACCACATGCAAAAGAGCAAAAGTTATGTGTAGAACTAACGACAAAAAACCGACTCAATTCGTACTTACGCTCTCGCGAAAGGACTGCAGAACTATCAAAGGTATGCTGACGGGTCATAATCTACTGGCTGCACATGCGTACAAGATAGGGATTGCTAACACGGACAAATGCAGGAAATGCAGAGAGAATGTTGAGGAAACTTTAGAACACCTTCTGTGCGTTTGTCCGGCATTGTTAAAAACGCGTTTAAAATGCCTGGGAGCCCCATTGTTTAAGGGTCTGGAGGGCGTCTCAAAAGCGGATCTCCCAGCGCTGCTTAGATTCGCCAAAAGCGTTGACATCCCACATGATGTCTCTTCTTCTTCTTCTTCTTCTTAATTGGCGCGATAACCGCTTACGCGATTTTGGCCGAGTTTAACAAAGCGCGCCAGTCGTTTCTTTCTGGTGCTAACCGGCGCCAATTGGACACACCAAGTGAAGCCAAGTCCTTCTCCATCCGATCTTACGCAGAGGATGCTTTCCTATTCCTCTACTACCACCAGCTGGTACCGCGTCGAATAATTTCACAGCCGGAGCGTTTGTATCCATTCGGACGACATGACCCAGCCAACGTAGCCGCTGGATCTTTATTCGCTGTGCTATGTCTATGTCGTCGTAAAGCTCATACAGCTCATCGTTCCATCGCCTGCGATATTCGCCGTTGCCAACGTATAAAGGTCCAAAAATCTTGCGCAGAATCTTTCTCTCAAACACTCCAAGCGTCGCTTCATCGGATGTTGTCATCGTCCAAGCTTCTGCGCCATACGTTAGGACGGGCATAATGAAAGCCTTGTAGAGTGTTCGTTTTGTTCGTCGAGAGAGAACTTTACTGCTCAGTTGCCTACTAAGTCCAAAGTAGCACTTGTTGCAAAGAAAGATTCTACGTTGGATTTCAAGGCTGACATTGTTATCGTTGTTAATGTTGGTTCCTAAATACACAAAGTCTTTTACAACCTCAAAATTTTAACTGTCTACAGTGACGTGGGTGCCGATACGCGAGTGCGCCGACTATTTGTTTGATGACAGGAGGTACTTCGTTTTGTCCTCGTTCACCACCAGATCCATTCGCTTTGCCTCTTTATCCAGTTTGGAGAAGGCAGAACTAACAGCGCAGTTGTTAAGGCCGATGATGTCAATGTTGTCGGCATATGACAGCAAATCTACGCCTTATAAAAAATCGTGCCTGAGCGATGAAGTTCTGCGGCTCGTACAATCCTTTCCAACATCAGGTTAAAAAAGTCGCACGACAGCGAGTCACCTTGTCTGAAACCTCGTTTGGTATCAAACGGCTCGGAGAGGTCCTTCCCAATTCTGTCGATGCCTACTTTCAGTATTCATAGAGGTCGGTCTCCATTTGGTATCGCTAGGGACGAAAAGGTATATGCGTGCCTAAATGCCAACCAGGCTAACCTAACCTAACCTATTATGACTTCTACAATTGGGACAAAATTTACATAATCGAATAATGCCAGATATGAATTAGTGAGACATCAATAACATGACTAACTGATTTATTTTAAAGTATGAATTTTATTTAAAAATTTGAAATATGCAAAACAAGACAATTGCAACAAATGAGTAAAATTTGACTTAGTTTTGAATTAAGTTTATTCGCATACAATATTTATGTGTGTATGTTTGTATGTACATATGTATATCGAAAAGCAGCAATACATACATACATATATGTATGCATAATGATACCGCTGGCTACATATACATATATCATAGTAAATTGGATTTGGCGGAATTTTGATTTTGATCAGCAATAGAAATTACAGTTTTCTTACTCAAGTAATTTATAATAAAAAAGGCATTACATCATACGTGTGGGTATTCACACATTTTTACATTTAAAAGGCAAAACACATACTCGTTTCTCTAATTTTACACTTGCAGCTACATACAATTCACAATTCTTCTTCTTCATTGAGTTCAAATAAAAGCGCTTTCAATTTGTTCTTTTTGATAAATACACCCGTATATATGTATGTATATTTTGTTTTCAATTTGGTTAACTATCAGTGTCAAGTGCTGGTGACTGACGGACGCAAAGCGTTCACAAATACAAACAAACATTTACATGCAAAATTCCGAATTTTATGTTTTCATGAATGATTTGGTGAGGAAATAAACATTACACTTTTGAATATGTCTGTATAATTGGCTAATAATGATGGGCATTTTCTTTTTATTTGTCCTATTTAATGGTACTGAATATTTGCCCAAGTGGGCCCCGCGCAAGGCAGCCATTTGCCCTAACCTATTTAATTTAGAGATTATGACAAAACAACTCAAGGACATGCCAAGCACTAATTAAACATTTTCACTCGTCACTTTAGAACAAATCGTAGTGCAAATACCAAGAAAAATGTTGCTCATAAATGTATTGATAAGTTCTGACCATTTATTTATTTTGTAATCTTAATTAAATGTTAATAAAAAACATTTTTTTGCGTTCGCGTTTTGCGCATTTTCTCTATTTAACGCCTATTCTACATTTTTTTTTCGCAGAAAAAAATTTGAGAAATCTAAACACAATTATCTATAAAACCGCAAGCCTGAAATGTTTGTAAAAATGTTCATTAAAAAGTTTCACGATTTTTTAATCACTTGCATTCTATTATACCAAAATTCAATGAACTATAAAACTGCATGCGAAAAATTCTCAGTAAAAAGCTGAAATTTCGTTGAAAATCTTCCGAGTTTTTTTACAATTTTATGCAAGCGAAACTTTTGAAATTTTTTTATATTGTTTTTGTTGTACTGAACTATATTTTTATAAAAAAATAATTGAAATTCAATTAGAGAAAAATTTGAAATTTTTATGAAATTTTACCGAATTTTAAAAAATTCTATACAAACTTCGAAACTTTGCTTTATATGGTTGTTGTTGTAGTATGAACTATATTTTTATAAAAAAATAATTGAAAATTCTATGAGCTATAAAACTCCATTCGAAAATTTTTAAGTAGAAATATTGAAATTTTTATAAAATTTTGCCGAATTTTTAAAAATTGTATGCAAAGTTCGAAATTTTGTTTATATGGTTTTTTGTTGTATGAACTGAATTTTTATAAAACATAATTGAAAATTCAATGAGCTATAAAACTGCATTAGAAAAATTCTCAGTAAAAAGTTTGAAATTTTTATGAAATTTCACCGAATTTTAAAAAATTCTATACAAACTTCTAAACTTAGCTTTATATGGTTGTTGTTGTAGTATGAACTATATTTTTATAAAAACAAAAAAAAAACATAATTTAAATTACAAAAGAAATATTGAAAACTTATCAATATGTGGCGTACACTTTCTTTTGACGCTGACTGTATATTCATTGTTCAGCAATCCAAGGCTTCGACTCAAGTACTGTAAGTTGTTCTGTCAGTTGTCCACATACATACATGTATACATGGTGAACGATACGAAGTGTTACCAACTTCACACTGCTTGTATCATTGCTGTGTAAAACAGCTCATGACATCAACGTCAAAATTGTTCTATTGACAGTTCAATATATTTTTCATAAGCCATCAAAAGCATTTGCGTCTCAGTTTTGTTGAATTTTTGTTTTCTGTGATGGAATTCAAAATTGCGTTATATTTGGCTGGAAAATCACAACCAGCCATTGTTCGTGAGCTCAGTCACCTCAAAGTGGATAAAATGTTTGTGTATCGCACTATAAAACCTTACAATGATACTGGTAGCACTGCAAAACGCTATGGAGGTGGACCAAAAAAACCCGCAACAACGCCAGAAATGGTTCGGAAAGTGACGTCGAAGTGGAAGAAAAATGTCCAAAGATCTGAAAATATCGCAAGTCAGCATTCGACGCATATTGAAAAGTGAGCTCAAGGTCAATCAAGGCTTACAAGTTCCAAAAAGCACACGATCTTTCACCCCAGCAAAAAAAAGTTCGGTGCGAAGAAGTTGTTGCGCTTGCACGAACGTGGCGAATTTCCTAACATTGTGTTTTCCGATGAAAAAAATTTCACAATTGAACAGTTCATAAACAATCAAAACGATCGTGTTTACTTGACCGAACGCTCATACGAGAATTTGAGCCTACGTTTGGCCACTCGAAGCAATTTCCCATCGGAAGTAATGGTATGGGCCGCAGTGACCGCTGATGGACGCTCTCCAATCGTTTTTATCGAGCTTGGTGTCAAAGTGAATGCGACTTATTATCGGGAAAATGTTTTAAAAGCTACTTTAGAGCCGTGGACACGCAAACATTTCGGTCGTAGACCATGGACGTTTCAAAAGGACTCGGCACCGTCTCATAAAGCTCGTGTGAACCAAGAATGGTTAAAAAATCATGTTCCACACTCCATTTCGTCCACACAATGGCTTTCGAATTCGCCAGACGCAAATCCGATGGACTATTCCATCTGGTCCATTTTGGAGAGCAAGGTGAGGACTAAAAAATATGCCAGTATGGGTGCGCAGAAAAAAGCGATTATACGAGAATGGGCCAAAATACCTCAAGATCACATTCGTGCAGCATGCAACTCTTTTTTTGACCGTTTGAAGGCTATATGTTAAAATTGTAATCATTTTTGAACAATTTTGCCTTTGAAATCAATAAAAACTAATTTCACACAAAAAAGTGATGATGTTTTGAATAGGAAATACTTCATATCGTTCACCCTGTAGTACGTGCATGTGTAAGTGTTTAATACTTTGTCATGAATAAAATGCATTTAAGATATTTACCATTTAGCATTTCTCAGAACTGCAGCAATAAAAACAAAAAGAATATTATTGGACATTCGAAATATTGTTTTTATTTTATACTCATTTGAATTCATTAAATTCTAAGTTGTTACTTTTGTTATTGAATCGCATTATAACAACATCATCAATATGTATGTGTTTTCTTCTTTATTGAATTTTACTCATAGTTTTAAAATAGAAAACAATCGCTTTTAGTCCGCTGTTCAATTTTTTTTAATTCTCATACTAGCAGATTTTCGTTCACATTCCTTTTTTTATATATTTTTTATTTTTGTTTATATTTTGTTTTGTGTTTTTTTTTTTTGAATTGTTCGGCTAAATCTTAACTCGTAATCAAGGATTTGAGAAATACAGATATATTCTCGTTTAATAGCTACATTTAATCGAAAACAGTCCATAAGCATAATAGTTAAATTAATAGGCATTGTCGATCAATATGTATTTCTTGTATTTTTTCACTTGCATTTAACAGTTTATATATAAAATAGAGCATTTTAAAATACATTTACATACAATCAAATTAGAATAAGCATTATCATAAAAACTATTGAGGGTATAACAAGTTGTGGTTTTTTGTTTTGTGTTTTTTTCTTTCAAATATATTGTATGCATTTAGTTACAATTGGTTTGTAGTTGTTGCATAATATCTGTATAATAAAAATCATTAGCAAATAAAAACGAAATTTTACGCATTGCAATTAATGTAATTCAGTACAAATAAATTTAAAAATTTCCATTTTAAAAGTATAGAACAGAGGAGGGAATGAGTGCTTCACACTCTGCCGCTCGTTTCGCATGCATCTAATTTATAATTATTTCATTTAAATTTTCTTCTTTTCTTGTGTTTATTATCATCTGAAATGTGAAATTTTTTATGGTTTTCCCTTTTAAGATTTTCGTTTTGCAATATTATTTTGGTTGTTGTGTTTGGTTTAATTTAATTATATATGTAGTTATTGTTGCTATAGACTGTCGAATGCTTTATTTTTATTTATTTCATTCTCTGCTTCCTCGGCGTTCACATTTTTTCTTGGTTGCTTGCAGAATTTCCATATACATATGTATGAGTTTATGTGTATGCGTGTGAGAGAGAGAGAGTGTATGCGCCTTTTTATTTAAGTTCTTAAGTATGTTTTTTCTCTTAAGGTTTAGTAATTGCAATGACAATATATAAATTGTTGCTGTTAATATCTTGCATTTTCAAGTGCTTTACTTATCCTTGTCTGATTCGGCGGCGATTGGTTTCTTGCCAATTGGAATGGCGGCCTTTATTCTGTTAAAAAAGAAAAACAAAAAAACGAGTAGAGTTAAGGAAATCAATTAATGGATTTTTGTCAAAACTTACTTCTCAGTGATTTCTGTCAATTTGCTTCGTACCAAATCCAAGTATGTGTCAATTGATTGTTTGTTGTTTTCGTACACCTTTGGCAAAGTGAATAACGAGACGAAGGCTGTGTGTGTGTGTGTGGGTGAAAAAGAAAACCGAGTTTAGTAATTTTAGTGCCACATAGAAATTTGCGATTGTTTGCTTACCTAAAATAACCAGAGTCATGCCATTGAACCAGCCACCAATGTAAGTTAAAACCCACAGAATAACACCAAACTTGATTGAGTCAACCAGATCTTCCACCAAGAACAATCGTCGCAGCTCTGCAACAAATCCATTCACATGTGCCACAGCAACGCCAGCGATATTTTGGACCTTCTCTTGCGACAGAGTCAAATCGATGTCGAGATATTCTCTAAAAATAATATAGACATAATTAATATTTGAAGTCTTGGAATTTGAATTGTAATTTAAATTATTAGTTGAAGACTGGCCGTTCTAGCGGCTAGTATTTTAAATTAATACTTCTACAGGGTGGGCCAAATAAGACTTACTAATGTTGAGCACAAATAACTTTTTTATTTTTTGACATATTTATTTTTCTCTTTTTGTAGGTTATAATCGAATTGTTGGAAATTTATTATGGAACCCTACAGTACAACACAACGCTATCAAATTATCGAGTTTTTCTATGCTTACACAATTAGCCACACAAATTGATTTTTTAAATAATGTTTTGATGTCAGATGAAGCGCATTTCCATTTAAATGGTTATGTCAACAAACAAAACTGTAGATTGTGGGGCTCTGAAAATCCAAGGGCAACACACCAACATCAGTTGCACCCATCTAAAGGTACTGTTTGGTGCGGTGTTATGGCCACTAGAGTTATCGGTCCATATTTCTTCGAAAATGAGGATGAAACGCCGGAATCAATTTCAGGAGTTTCTTACAGAACATTGATTGAAAACTTTTTGCGGCCAATGGCGGAGTAGTATCCTAATTTGTGGTTTCAACAAGAAAGAGCAACTGCGCATACTGCTAGCTAAGCTATGGACCTGCTGCGTCAAATTTTTGGCGAAGGTCTGATTTCCAAAAATTCAGATTTCCCTTGGCCCCCTCGTTCGACAGATTTGACTGCGCTCGACTTCTTTTTATGGGGATATTTAAAAGACAATGTGTATCTTAATAAACCAGAGACTATTAGACAGCTGAAGCAAAATATTCGAGACGAAATACTGAGCCTTCAACCAGAAACATTATATGGTGTAATGGAAAACGCGTTAAAAAGAGCCAATCTTTGTATCGAGAAAAATGGTGGACATTTGTCTGATGTAATATTTCATACATAATTTCCATAAAATATATTCAATGTACAAAAACAATTAACCGAAATAAATGATTATTGCAAAAGTTATTTGTGTTTCACATTAGTAGGCCCACATTAGTTTGGCCCACCCTGTAGTTAAAGTACATAAATTTATATATTTATTTTGTAATTTCAATTTTTGTTTTTTATAAAAATATAATTCATACTACAACAACAACCATGTATAGCAAAGTTTCGAACTTCATGCTCGTACAGAATGGTGGCAGGAAATGACAACAGTGATTGGTCATTCATTTCGAAGAAAATCATCATGATGAAGCACATTTTACACCTCAGTGGATTCGTCAATAAGCAGAATTGCCGAATGATAATCCAAGAGTGATTGCCGAAAAACCAATGCACCCACAAAGAGTGACTGCTTGGTGCGGTTTATGGACCGGCGGCATCATTGGGCCGTATTTTTTCCAAAATGAGGCCGGTCAGGCAGTTACTGAGAATAGTGTTCGCTATCGTGAGATGATAATGAACTTTTTATGACCCGAATTGGAAGATATGGATGTGAACGATATGTGTTTTCAACAGGACGGTGCCACTTGTCACACAGCTAACGAAACAATGGCTCTTTTGCGCGAAAAATTTGATGGCTGGATAATCTCACGTCGCGGCGATGTCAATTTGCCGCCAAGAGCATGTGATTTGACACCGTTGGGCTTCTTTCTTTGGGATTATTTGAAAGAAAAGGTTTACGTCGATCAGCCAGCAACAATTCAAGAGCTAAAGGATGAGATAATTCGGCACATTAACTGCATAGAACCTCAATTATGCCTCAGCGTCATCAAAAATTTGGACCATCGGATGGAGGTGTGCCGCCGAGGTCCGATATTTTGTTCTATACATAATTGATCCATACCAATATTATCATAATAAAGAGAAATGACAATAAGTTCCTAAAAAATTGTATTTTATTCAAAATCAACACCAGCCCTTGAAACTTAACAACTCTTTAGCACACGACTTGAGCTGTCAGGTAGCTTCCTAAAATTTAACTTTCTATCGATTTAAAAAGGATCCTCGAGCAGGACGAAAGCAAAGGCCAGACCCGGGTACTCAACCAAAGGTGTCCAACGGAAGGTTAAGCATTTTTTTTGCAATCTGGCAGAAAACATCCAACACCGTCAGGTCAGCAGAAAAAATTGTCAAAAATCAACGCGATTTTTTAATCACTTGAAATTTGCACATTATTATATCCATTCCAGGAGCTATAAAACTGCATTCTCAAAAAATTCTGAGTAAACAATTTGAAATTTGGTGAAAATTTGCTGAATTCTTACAAAGTCTGAAACTTGATTTTTTATGAGAAAAAACTGTTTCTGATTCCTGTTCGGAGTTTCAAACCCATGCACACCCAAATGATAGTCACGCAGCAACGCATTCGGCGGAGGCGAAATTTTGGTGACCCAAAAAATAAAATAAATTTATACTTGAGCGTCAAAAAACCCACCGAATACTCAATGCGTCCATTTGAATTTTCGCAACCAAAGACGACGAAGACTGGCTGACCGTTTTAACTATAGTTATAGCTAAAACGAGAAACAAAGCTCAACTAGCGCTGAGAAAGCAATCATTACAATTTTGGTTATTACAGGATTGCAGGAAGCCAAATAAGCATTTCATAAAAAAAGCAACTTCTCAAGATTAGAAGAATTGTTTTTCCGCTGGAGGAATTACCGATGAATAATATTTTTTACATACATATTAAAATGGATAAAAATAAAAGGAAAGCTAGGCGCATGTCTTGTAGTCAGTATAGGAGAAATGTTTTCGGCATGAAATATAATTTAATTAATACGCACTGGTCTGTTACAACAGCTGTGGATAAAAATTCGACTAGTTTCGGTAACAAAAAATTTTGGGTGATAGAAGTGAGCCGGTGTTGATTTTGAATAAAATACAATTTTTTAGGAAATTATTTTCATTCTTTTTATTATAATAATATTGGTATGGCTCAATTACGTATGGAACAAACAAGAACGTATGGAACCTCCATCCGATGGTCCAAATTTTCGATGGCGCTGAGGCATAATTGAGGTTCTATGCCGTTAATGTGCCGAATTATCTCATCCTTTAGCTCTTGAATTGTTGCTGGCTTATCGACGTACACCTTTTCTTTCAAATAACCCCAAAGAAAGACGGTGTCCAACGGTGTCGTTGACGTTTAGGTGTGGTTTACATTCAACATCGGTCCTTGAAATTTAACCACCCTTTAGTCTTCGATTGTCACACCCTTTCAGCAAACGAGCTATATATCTAGGTTTAGCTAACAAGACTGACGCTTTAATGTCTTTTAATTGCAAATCATAAGTATTTACTTATTATAACTTTCAATATACATCTCCCTCTTTCCCTACAATGCTCCATGCGAATATTTCATTAATCGAAACAGTGCTGCAAGCGTTCCTCTGTCAGCTCCTTCGTGACATATGACGCTCTGGAGTTGTCTCAGACTCAAATCTCATTTCACCGTGGGAAACAGATGTATGACACAAGAACACTAGGTTGCCGTACTTGGCTAGAAACCTTTTAACAGTTAATGGGCAAAGAGCCGGTGCATTTTATTTAATTTTTTTTTGCGCTATTGCTAGACTAAAAATTAATGGCGTCCTCCACTTAAAATATTTACAATAAACTATTTTTATCTTCTACTTACTTGAAGGGATGACCCTCAGGGGTCTTCTGTATGGCCTGCATCACTGATTTGTAGATCCTGAAGCATACTGTGCCGGCTAATGTCAGTAATGACAGGTAGGCGAAAACACTAATGACGGAGAAACATGAGATGGCGAGGAGGATGACGAGACCAGCACCAAAGAAAATACCAGACTTCTTAACATCTCGCCAATAGATCAGAGACTCCACTGTAATTAGAAAAAATGAAAGTAAGGTAATTTATGAAAATTGTTTTTATAAAATTGTACGTAAATTGCAGTAAGAGATTCAAAAATATTCCTGGAATTATATTTTCCTTCTTCAAATATTTTTACCGTATTTTATTGTAGGCGCAATGAGTTTTTGGAAGTGAATTTTTTTGTCTTTTTTTTCAATTAAAAAGTGAAATATATTTATGTATATGTATATGGCAGCCGCCGTAGCCGAATGGGTTTGTGCGTAAGTATCATTCGGAATTCAGAGAAAGCACGTAGATTCGAATCTCGGTGAAATACCAAAATTAAGAAAATCATTTTTCTAATGCAGGTTCAGGTCCAGCTCACGTAAATCTTAATATTTTTCGAAATATTTTGGCGGAAGTCTTGAAATTACAATAACTAAATTTAAAAATTCGAAGAAAAACAGAGTGATCCACCCTTTATATGAACATATGTTCCATATGTATGTATATGTATTATATTAGAATTCTAAGTTTCGCTCCAAAGTTTGCCTGAAAAATTTTGTACTGAAATTATTTAAATCGATTCGATAAACACAAACACAGCATGATTCAAATGAAAACAAATTTCCACTAATTAATAATAAGTAAGGAAAAGTCACACATTTTATGTGCACTTGTATGTATGGCAATGTGTATAAACAATAAAGAATTTATAATTAAATAGATTTGATGAAAAAATCGTTGCCAAAATAAACATCAAGGCTTTGGATATGAGAATATTGACGTATGCACACATGTGTATGGATATGTTTGAAAGAAGACACAGTCGCAGCAGCAAAAACAAAAACTAAAAACGAAAAACGCACACATGCACACGCACACGCACACTAAAAGGCACAGCAATAGATGAAATCGTTGAACAAAAATATCTTAAGCAGAATGCGAGTAATTATGCAATACAATTTTCGCATAACTTTCCTCAAACAACGTACAAATTTTCATTTCACTTCTTTCTTCTAATTGCACTTTATTGAATCGGCAGACGTGCAGTGGTGAGCACTAGCATCCCAAACACAACAACAACAAGTTCGATAACGAAAAACATACATATGTAGTACAGCGAAAACATACAATAAATGACTGTTACAACAGAAATAAGAATGAATTATTTGAATTCTAATTACATTTGGACATTTTGACGACTTGAAATTTTTCTGCAATGAGAGTACCGACCGGATGGCACAACTAACTACAGGTTTGGTTTGTCAAAAAGCTTAAAGTCAAAAGAGGAATTTCTAACGTATATTATATTTGTTTGTACGAACTGCAAACGCGCCGATACAGTAAGTAATGAACTAAGCAAATAAATGTAATATTAGAAAAAATTTCGTGCGGCAATAAATGTGGCGGTAAGGAAGCAAAACGTTTTACTGGCCACTTGATTGAAATCTTTTTTAGTTCAAAAGAGAATTTCTAGAGAACTCAAATTTTCCATTTTAGTTTAGCAGTAAGTAAAACAGTGGGTGGATGAGGCACATCGGCAGCTGAGTGAGTGAGAGAACGAAAAAAACGAAAAAGAGAGGAAGTGAAGTGAGCAGTGCAGTGTATTTTTGGGCTGAGGAAATACTTTATTAATAAAATAATTATTTCGGCAGTGCACATACAGATAGATAGACAAGGTAGAGTGGCAAGTGAGAACAAACCAGAGTGTGGGCGGGGGTCTGCGAGAGGCAGCATAAGTGAGTATTTGTGTTCCGCTAGTCCACAACAACCAACCAATACTAATCCCCCATTGGCCGGCAAGCTGTGAGTAACAATAAATTTATTTTGGTCAAAAGCAATTAATGCAACAAAAAAGAAATGGTGGAAGAGAAAAGCGGGCTATAGCTGGTGTTTTGCCTATTTTTTATGCAATATTTATTGTCGGAAAGTGTGTTAACAATGTTTAGAAGGGCTCCACCGGTAGCACAAAGGTTGGGAAATATTTCTTATTTTTATAAAATTCAAATTGTAGCGGCAATGACTGAATAGGAACGCATCAATTTTAGTACCAAAAGAATGCATTAAATTTTTGAGGAGAGAAGTAATAGACAAATATTTATATACATACCGCTCCCTACAACTAATTAAAAGCGCTTGTATACCTGTTAGGTATAGGAAGCAGGGGAGTTTTTGACGATTAATTAATTTGGTTTTTATGCAAATATAGTTCATTCTACTACAAAAACCATTACATCCACGTTTCAAACTTTGTGCAAATCTAAAAAATAAAATTCAAAAAATGATCATACCACTCAAATTTCTTCCAAAACTTCAGATTAAAAAATTAGAAACATAAAACAATTCAACAAATTTTCACACAAAAAAAAAATAATTCAACAAATTTTTTATAAAAAAAAATCAACAAATTTTTATTAAAAACAAAATCAACAGATTTTTATTTAAAAAAAATCAACAAATTTTCATTAAAAAAAATTAACAAATTTTTAAAAAACCAAATTCAACAAATTGTCTTAAAAAATTAACTAATCTTTATAAATAAAATTCAACAAATTTTCATTAAAACAAATTAACAAATTTTTATAAAACAAAATTCAACAAATTTTCATTGAAAGAAAAACACACCTAAAAAATTTCAATAAAAGTTTCACACTTTTTAATTAGAATTTTGGGAAAAATTCCGAGTGTGCAGTTTTACAGCCCATTGAATTTTGGTATAACATAGTGCAAGTTTCAAGTGGCTCGAAAATGGCGTTGATTTTTGGCAAACATTTTTTGCTGTGCATTTTCTCCATGTAAGGAATGAATGATCAAGCTATTTTGTATACAATTATTTAATGCAGTATGTTTCCATCAGATTTTAATTTCAATTTACATTTAAATGAACAATCGCACTACTGGACGTTGGTTTAAATCAAATCACGTTAACTTAATTCTACTAGTCCTACAGAAATTGTTATGTTAACTGTATACTGTAATAGTAGTTTGTAGTTTCTAAACTAGACTTCTGTCGTCCACTGTATGTTAAATAAATTATAATTTGTCCGATCCTCAAATAATCATCCCTACTTATAAAAAAAATCACTTAATTTTCACGCGTTCACAGTGGTGTTCCCCCTTAAAAGTCTGATTAGATGACAGTCTTCCCTCCAAAATACCTACCTATACCACCAAAGCTTACACATACATGTGTATGTGTGTATGATTAAAGAACAGTTTGCATAAAGAACATTACTTAAAAAGAATTGGTTTGTAATCCGCCATATCAAAATTCTCCACCCATGTAATATTAGAACCCAGTAGTTTTGCCGCCATGGCTACGAGTATACACATGTGCAGGTACGTAGACTGTTTTTATGCTCACACATATAATATATAAATATACCGTAATAATGCTCATATATTGTATACAATGGACAAAATGAAAAACGATTCAAGCCTAAAGCCTTGCTGCTACAACCAGTAAAACAAAGCTGCAACTGTCTGCTACATAGTTTTAAGGAATTTGGTTAGCTTTTAGTATTAGTAACAAGTGGAAATTAGAAATTCCAGTAGAAAGAGAATGAATACATTTAGAGACCGTAAGTAAGACCGAGCAGTTTATATAAGAAAAAAAAAATTAAGAAAAAAAGAAATGAAAAAAAAATTAAGAAAAAAGAAATGAAAAAAAAAACTAAAACAAAATCAAATAATAAATTATGCTTTATATAGTTTCCAACTTTAAAAGCTTTTGGAATGTTAATTTTTATAACATGTTTTCCTTTTTTTATAGCTTTTAATTATTTTGTGGATATTTGAATGTGAAATATTTTTAAATTTTTCTTTCACTATATCGAAAGGCTTGCGTCACTTTCGAGCAGTCAGATCACATATTGAATATTAATGTATTAACGCATTTCGTAGTATTTTGCTTCAATACCGCGATAAGCTGCGTTCGTATGTGCATAGTGCTGTGAATTTCTAAAAAAATTTCAATTTTTAAAAACTTTTGTTATTTAGGGTTTTTATTATTTACTAGCGGACCCGACAGTCTTCGTTCTGTCAAATAGATTTTGAATGTGGCAGTTTATATTTCGACCTTAAGACGTTTTTACTCTGCTGACCCTCACGCACCGCCCTATCATCATGGTGACGGTTCTGTTCAGGAGAATTAAAGAAAAGGGTCAGATCGGGTCACCTAAGAATCTTCGCTTCCAAGAACTTTGGCCACCCTTTGGGACCCACTAAAACCCCGACTGGGATGTTTGCCAGAGGGCTTCAAACTAAGAGGGGAACTTAAGGTTCAGACCTGATTGAAAAATAATCTAAAGGGATAGTGGGAAGCTAAAGGTGACAAATATTTATAAAGTGGGTGCTTCAATGACAAAACATAGAGATAATTAATTATTTATTATTATTATTATTTACATAGGGTTAATAACCGATATAATAAAGAATAATGAAATAAAACGTATATAAGTATTTTCACTAAGCGCTTTTTTGTAAATCAAGTGAATCATAATTATTAACAAAAATCTGTTTTATTTTCATTGTAGTGCTTTACGATATACAATGTTTTTTGTTTGATTACCTGGTGAATATACAAACAAATCTGATGGTTTTCCAACACGGGAACAGGCAACATACAATTGACCAGGTGAGAAACATGGGTTTTCTAGATTAATTAATAATGTGTGTCTTTTGGTATTCTTAAAATATGCTTATCTGTTGTTATTCTTAAAATATATTTGGATTTGTTCAGCCCTGCATGATTATTCTTAGAATTTACTTAACTATTTTTATTTGTTATTTGTGAATGAAATCATTCCTTAAGTCGTTCTGAATCTAAAACAAAAGAAAGAATATTGCGAGGCCAATTAAATCTAGAGCTCTTACATTTTTTGACTTTTCAATTTGGTCGGGTTCACGATATTATCACTTTTGTGTGAACGCATTAGATCCTCCAACGCGAACACGCACACCCACGAATGCAATATTTGTATGGGAAAAAGAAAGGGGCAGTTTTAGGGGTTTCCCGGAAATTATTCGAATTTAAACGCCGTACAAACCATTCTTGGACTACAAGGAACATTTAAAAAAAAGAATTGTTAAGATTGGTCCATGCGTTGTTGAGTTATGCACTTTACGACTCATTTTTATATTATAGATTTACTTCTTATCTATTCTCATGTTAATTGCCTATATACTTATATTAAAATATTTATATTATAGGAGGGCGAAGATGTATGCAGGTTAAAGTTTAAGTAATAAAAGAAATCATCTGTAAATACATACGCATACAGTAAAACCCACCAATAGTAAACTAACATTGGTCTTAAATTTATAAACCATTCATAATACATTTGTGCAGAGTAACTATATAGCAATGCTAGTTTTTCCAACTGCTATGTTTCAGCAGCTGTCAAAGTTGTCAATGTCATGCAGCTGTGAAAATAAGCAGTACAGTTTGGCATTGGGTTAGGTTAGGTTAGATTGAAGCGGTTGTCCATTGTAGGACACACTCAGGCTCACGGCCAATTGTGATGCCGCGTGGGGAACTAGCACTTATGCCTCCTGAAACCAATGTGTATTATTCAAAAATTTTGCAAGATCTTTAATTTCGACAGAGCCGAGGTCTTCTAATTCATTAAAGAAATGTCCGCCCAAATTGCCAAGTCTACGTCTGGATAGAGCAGGACACAGAAAGTGCGGGATCGTCTCCTCCTCGTCTAGACAACTTCTGCAGAAGTCATGTGTTTGCACACCCATTCTCTGGACGTGCCTACCGATTAGGCAGTGGCCCGTAATAACTGAAATCAATGTCGGGCGATTTTGCAAGTGGCTTCGTTACGCCTCTTTCATTCGCTACTCTTACAATTTCCTTGCGGATACGTAGTCTACATGTTTGCAAGGGTATACCTATATCATTGGCTATGTACTCATCAGTCAATTTGGTACCGATTTTCGCTAGTTCATCGGCTCTGCAGTTCCCCTCAATGTCGCAATGGCCAGGAACCCATGCTATCTATTAGATGATATGATTCAGCCATTTCGTTTGGCATTTCATTATTTTAAATTATTCAAAAATATCAACGAAATTCTGGCTCAGCTGTAAATACGCAAATCCGAATTTTTCGACAAAAAATTATCGTCTCGGACAAGGTCCATTTTTTTCGTTCCCACGACAGGCGGTTCTACGCAACTGGAGCGACCCGGCCAAGGGCTGCCACTTCAACAGCATTCCCCGTATATGTATGGGGAATGTTCATGCTGCTACAACAACAACAACAGGTCCATTTTTGGCTCTCGACATAGCCGCATGTCAACAAACAAAATTGTAGTTTTTAAAGCGAACATAATTTTCGAGTTTTTGACAAAGCGTCAATGCATCCATGAACATTGTTCGGATCGGAACGAAATTAATCGCTTAAGAGTTTGAATAACGTTGGGAAATATGGAAACTTATTTCCAAAGTCAATGTCGTGCACGCACAAACAGTTAAAATCATATTTTCTGGCGAAGCGCATTTTCATTTCGTCGGCTATTAATTGGCGGTCCGGAAATCTGCGGTGAAACCAATGCATCATTCAAGAATGACGCTTTGATTTTGATTCTGCTTAATGGTCTGATGTTGGCCAAACCTTCTGCATTCTTTTTACCAGAATGCAAGCGACGTAACAACGAGTTCGAGGTCAACACTCGAGACGGAGTATTGCCGGAATAGAACCGTGTAATCAAAAATTCGACCAACCGCTTGAAGTACTGTCTGCGAAGCTGATGTGCTACTTCGTACATAATTGCATGAATGCAGTTTCACAATAAAGCCAGAGTCAAGTTGATGTCTCATTAATTTTCTCAATGTCTTAATTTATTTTCCTAATATGCCGATCTGGACACCCTATACCAGTGGAAAGCAAACATTCCATTTGCTTTGTTCTTGTTTTAGCATTTTACTTGCTTAATGAGCATCGGATTTAAGGACAATTCAAGTACTTCTACAAATGGTCTCAATATTTTGCACACACCTGTACGCGCTAATGTGAATTGAATTTTGTAAGCAAACAACTTTTATTTAAAGCAGTATTTTGGGCAGTCTCTTGTAAACGAGCATAAAAGAGTCGTAAACTGATACTAATTCAAATTAATCATCAATTCAACCAATCAAAATTTCTTGCATTAATCAAATGCTGGCCTTTGGTAGACTTTCTAAGAGTTTCACAGTTTAGTATGCATTGCATGAACACCGACCTGCCAAACGAAATTTCGGATTTACGAAATGCAAACTTTCTAAATTATCTTATAAATATCAGCAGCGTATGTCTGTTAGTATACGTAGAATACATTAATTAGAAACAGTTGACAGCCATTTCACATTTTTATAATTGGGAGAAAAAAAATTTCTCTTGAAACACAGATAAGATGCCTATCTTCAAATTTGAAAAAAACGGCCTGTATTTTTAAAAGTTCCATACTTTTTGTAGAGTGCGAAATGATAAGTTTGAGATGGTTGCCCAGAGAGGTCACCCTTGGACGAAGAAATAGTTTTATAGTAGAGACTGCAGGCATGAAACATAACAAATGGTCGCCCCGGTACTGCTTGCGCTCGTTAGTCCACCTTTCGGTTACATTTTGGCGCAGTGTCTGTTAGAAAGCGGCACAATTCTGGTAGTGAATTTTTACACTGTAGCGATACACAAAAAATATAACTTTTGTATGAATGTTTCTGCTGTTTTTATTCGTCAACATTTGACTTTGAATTTCGCACGCAAAATTCAATTTATCCTTACACCAGAGGTAAATTTGCCACCTCATTTCACCAGAGAGTAAAAAGTTACCGATTAGCCCACAGGTTTTGTGTGTGTAAATGTATTTTTAAATGGCTAAACGTTAATACATATTTACATAGGTCACTGAACAAAGAAGAATTTTGTACGAGCGACGAAACAAAATCGCGCTTAACCCAAGAGGCAGTCACAATACTTGTATGTATTCGCACATTTTTTAAGGGGACCCGGTAGTCTAGAAATTTTAAAAACCAATTTTTTGTTTTTTCGATATTTCAAAATTACAGTATCTTAAGAATATACTGCGAAATTTTCATGCGGAAATTCCCAATACTATATCTTCTACAGCCCATTAACTAGGTAGAGAGCGGTCCGCGCGCTCCTGTACTTCAAAGTTTAAACTCATTTATCTCGAAACGACTTTTTCGGCTTGGTGTTGTCAAAAAAAAATAAATAAAAAAAAACTATTCAACCGAATTTAATTATGTTTGTTCACAACATAAAATTAAAAAAAAAATTTTTCCATTTTTTTTACAAACAAAACAAAAAGGTTAAATGAAAAGCCTAAAAAATGTAAATATTGTTTTTCATTTTTTTTTATTGTAAAAAATTCTTCAAAATACCCTAAATTTTCGAGCTCACCGGGATGCCTTAAGTAAATATGCACTTTGATATGAAGAGTGCAAATTTGAGGTTTCTTACCACATATCTCCAGGATATTGTGTCGAAATTTCAAGCATTTCGCAAAATTAACGAAATTATGAGTATTTAAAAATTTGAGCGTCCATTGCTCCAGAACAGGTTTCTAGGTCGCTCAACACTTAAACATGCTTTTTCTGAAACTTGTTCGGGCAAGTTATGAAATTCTTTTCCGAGTGAAGTTCCCTCAAAATTTCAAGGACATTCACTGGAGCAACCATAACTCAAAATCTGTTGCCCCAAACGTTTTAAAATTTTGCGCAGTATTCCTGTATATACATTTGTAATTCGCCAAGCATCACTGGAGTTTTTATTATTATTTTTTTTTTTATATTTTGTTTTTTTGGATAGCAAACAACAAATGAGCCAATTTTTTTCGCGAAAGTTGGTTGTTTAGCTTCCAATTGCAACGAAAAATTTAAAAATTGAGAGATAAAATTATTCTCAGGGGATCTTCTATTTGTTTAGTAGTACTTGCAGGCTTGTGGCAAGCTCTAAACTTGCCATTGATGAGTTACTCAAAGAACTTTAGACGGCTTCAGCAATGCCATTATAGTTGAATTGTATTGCGTTGTGGCAATAGTTGTAATTTTAAATGAATCTTTCTTATTCTTTGTTACGTTTCAGGCAAGAGACTCCAATATTTAGAACTTGTTTTATAATTTTTTACCATCAGTTCCTCTAATTCAATATGAATTTGTAGGATCGCAAAATCACCAAAAAAGTTTGACACTTCTTTTACAGTGTAAAACCATTCACTCTTACATGAAATGAAGCTGGACTTTAGCATTTTTTCCATATCAAGCGCATTTTCGACAGAAATTTACATGGATGAAAACAGTCAACATATATGGTCATCGTATAAAAAAAAATTTAAATCAAGGCGATTTTTAATTGACTTCATACTCACATTTTCTTATAGTAAGATTGAATGGGCTATAAAACTGCATAATCAGAAGTTTTCTGTTTAAGAAGTGGGCACTTTTGATAAGAAATTTTTTAAATTTGGTAAATTTATGATTGTACAAAGTTTGGAGCTTTGATTTACGAGAAAAAATACCTCTCGAGCAAGCAAAAAAAAAGTACCTCTCAGTAGGTTATAGATTTGTTTGTGACAAAGCCTAACTTATCGTTGCGTGAAGCTGAAGCAGTTTTAAGAAAAAGTGGTGTTAATTTATCCAAAGACACGATTAGAGGCCGTTTACTTGCAGGAGACCTCAAATTCTGGAGCATTTTTCAACCTAAAATTGCAAAAAGAAAAATATTTGAGGTTATGTAGCATTGCAACTTCTTTGAAAAAAACCGCTGCTCTCATTAACACACATTGAAAAAAGACTTGCGTGGGCTAATACAAATTCAGGACGGAATTGGGCAAACGCAATATTTACTGACGAATCTTCCTTTTAGACGAATAGTTGGATACGTCGGTTCTGATCCATTGCTGATAATCGACAACTTCAAGGAACTGTTAAGCATCCTCGTAGGGTGCATGTTTGGGGCTGCTTCTCCGAAAAAGAATTGGGCCGTTTATTTGTATTTAAATTTGGATGCAGTTTTGATGAATAAAATTTACCAAAAAGCATTATTACCGACAGCTGCAAAGATTTTTGGAAGAATCAGCCAATCTTGGATTTTTAAAGAAGTCAAAGATTGAAGTAGAAGTTGTGTAGAGTGAAAACAGCAAAATGGGTATGAGGTGTTGTAATGGCCGCCTTCACAATCGTCTGCTGCCAATCCTATTGAAAATGTTTGGGCAATACTTAAGCAACAACTCAAAGGAAAACAAAAAAGGACGGTCACAGAATTATCCAGGCAAATTCAGCTGATTTGGAGCCGATTACCTCTACAACTTGCACAGAAATTAACACAAAGTATGGTTCGAAGACAAAAGAATGTTAAGATTTAACAGAGAAGCTATAAGAAAAATGATAGGGGTATTAACTGGTCATTGTTTAATAGGCAGCCACGCTAGAAGATTAGGACGCCAGTACTTCGATTTCTGTAGTAGCTGTCTTAATGTAGAAGAAGAGGAAACAGTCAGACACCTTTTATGTGAGTGTGAAAGCTACAAGGAGGCTCCGCACTCTTGATATGGCATTTTTTAACTGATATAGCGGACATAGCGCATCTAAAACTAACGAAGATTTGCTCGTTTATTAAAACTACCGGATGGTTTGAAAAGGAGTCCATAGCGTAAGGGTAAGCGCCAGTGGTATCACAATGGACCTACGAAAGGTCTAAGTGTGTCGTTGCGACAGCCACCCTACCTGCCTACCTACCTATGACTCGAAGATGTGACGCTATTATGACTTATGTTGTGACTATAAATTTCATTGAATATGAGGCGTATAAGAAGTATTAAAGCCTATACAATTCAGTTTGTTAGAATCGCATTGGTCAAATAATTTCTAAGTTATGGCGGTCACGCTCCTATTAAACAGACTGTAAATTAGCTGCAAACTTCCTGTTAAACTTGAACTTGTTTTGCTTGCTCTGAGTACGTCAAAGGCAAACTTTAGAGGTGTTGAGTTGAAAAGTTTCAGGTTCAGCTAAGACCACGAGACAATTTGTGTAAATATTTACGCAAGAAATAATTAAAATAAATAAAAGGAAAATATGATCCACTACAAATAATGGCATTGCGTATTTGCTCTTGACAGCTGTTTACAACGTGCTTTTCAAGCAATTTGAGCCGTATTCTACAAATTTATGTGGGTTTTAATGTGAAACTTTTCGTGTGTTCAATTTAATTTCCTATTTCATGAAACAAACCCGAGCCATACTACCGGTGTGCCACGCACAAGTACTCGCCAACAAGGCAACTGATGCGATTTTCAAAAATTTTGCATTATTATTCATAAAAATTATTTGCTTATAAGAAAAAAAAATGCTTTTAAGTGCACTGATTAGATTGATAAAAAAAATTAGCATAGGGTTGTAATTTTCTTTTCTTCTCTATCTGTATTACCAAAAACAAAAACCAAAGTTATCAAAACCAAGTAGATAACTGCTGTTAACTAACTAAATCGCCGTCTGTCTGCTCACTGTTTCATTATCTGTTACCAAGTGGCAAGCAGGCGGAGTGACACGATGACGTCGACGACAACGCGAATACGTACGCGTGTGCATGCGTGGCAATCAAAATCCGAAAAGCAAATCAAATTAAACCAATTTGAAAGTTTATTACGAAAAAAAACGAAGTGGCACAAGAAATGTAAAAAACAATAAAAAACAAAAAAATGTGAACGGAAAGATAACAAACTTGACGGGGGAACAGTGAAGAACCAACAACAACCGCAACACTTGAACGTGAAATGAGTGAACGTGTTTTTGGCAAACGTATCTGTGTAGAGGTGCATATGTATGCATGCCGTACGTAAGTAGATATAAATCGAACAGCGGTGATGAGTGGGGGCCACGTTGACAATTTGAATACTACTCGTAGCACCACAACAACAATGCAATACGATGACATTTCGTTTTTTTAGACGGCCCTCTTTTTGTTCGAATAAAATGTAACGCATGCATTAAAACACAATTTTTATTTTAAGTTATGGAAAATATTGTTCCATTTATGTTAAACTTGCACAGGCAAGCACTTTATTACCTGGTCCACGTTCGGGCAGTTTTGTGATATTGCCATTTGAGTTGGTGCGTGAATAGCGCTTATTACCACCAGCCATTGTTTGTTGTTTTATTGTTGTTTATTTATGAGGGTATCGCAAGGATGTATGTAGGGTGGTTAGATTACAGTTACACTTGTAAGCTTTTATATTATGGTAGTCTCTGCGTTCGATACAACTTGGCCTAAGCGGCGCCAGAAACAGGAAATTGCGTGTTAAAGTATAATAATAAACACCTCCAATAACTTTTCTTCCACCAAATGCGTCAGTCTTAATATTTTTTTATATACATATAATATATGTAGGTATATATTTTATTTTTTTTCCAGCTATTAGTAATTAATACGCGAGCTATCGTAGCGATTCTGCAGACCGCCAGACGATTTTTTTACACCGACGTGCACTTGGAGACTGAACTAAACAGTAAGTGAGTGGCAAACGATGAACGACGGCAGCAACGTCGCACAACAGCAAAACGCTGAACGCTGAAGAAATTCGAAACTAAACTCAATTGAAAGCCGAAAGAAAAAATTTGCTGCTTATGCTGGCGCGCAGCAGCAAGCTGCTTGTTTGCTTGTTTGGAATTCGTAAGCGCGCTATTCTGCTTCTTTAGTCGGTTTAGTATTTACCCTCTTTTACCTTCCTTTGCCCTTTTCTGGATTCTTTCCGTTTTTATCTTCCTTTCGTCGTCAAAACTGCAACATGTTGTTGATGTCCCAACAAAAGTTGAAACAAGTTTTGAGTTTAAAATGGTTTCGCTCAGTGTTGCTTAACACTCTACTCTGCACACATTCACTTTTTGTATCGGCTTGCTTCTCCATAACATGGATTTCCAAGTAGGTACTTTACTCTGCACGCCGATTCCCAGCGGGAGAATGAATGAGCGAGTGTAAATACTTTTAATTGAGTATGACGGCAATAAGCTGATTAATGGTATGGTTTGTATATTTACAGTGGGCTTCAGTTGGCTGAATACGATGAATAATTATGGATGTATGAAAAAAATAACTGCTGCAGAGTTCAGTTAAAGAAAGATTAAGATATTGCGGAATGGACTTAGTATTTTTTAAAAATGTATTGAAGCTTTAACTGAGAATAACGGCCTTAGCCTGCAACTGCTGGAGCGACCCAAAGACGAGTGAAAAAAAATAAAAATAAAAGAATAAAAGTAAAATTCACAACAAAAAAAATGTTTAAATAAAATTGCAAAAAAAATTTGTATATTAAATAATTAAAAAAAAAAAATAGGGCAAACAAAATTGTAGTACACAAATTTTAAAATAAAATAGTAAATAAAACTAAATTAAATAATAGTAGAGGTACTTAAGGTGTTATATTATATCATACTATTAGAATTTTCAAAAAACCGATTTTTTATTTATTTCATTTTCTTAATGTTCATATATTTATTTAAGAATACACACTGAAAATGTAATATCGTTCCGGGCCGATGTTGAATGTGAACCACACCTAAACGTCAACGACACCGTGGGACTTCTTTCTTTGGGGTTATTTGAAAGAAGAGGTGTACGTCGATAAGCCAGCAACAATTCAAGAGCTAACGGCATAGAACCTTAATTATGCCTCAGCGTCATCGAAAATTTGGACCATCGGATGGAGGTGTGCCGCCGAGGCTGCTGCGGCCATTTGGCCAATATTTTGTTCCATACCAATATTATCATAATAAAGAGAAATGACAATAATTTCCTAAAAAATTGTATTTTATTCAAAATCAACACCGGCCCTTGAAACTTAACCACCCTTTACATAAGATATCGAAACAGCTGCAAGAAATTTGAAATTGGGCTACTTTCTTTCTCTCCTCAGAAATTTGAAAGTAGAATGTCTAAAGTATAAGCTCAAGTTGATTAATCAAAGGCATGTGAGAGAACAAACACTTCTCCTATTGCGCTGTTAATGAGCAATCTTCAAGAACTCAAATTGTTCAAAATAAACACTCCCACCGACTGTCTTGATAATAAACAATATAGGTACAAATGCTATGAATATACACATAAGTGCATTGTTTAGGGAATTAATACCTTTTTCGCTCAAAAAAATCTCTGCAATTGAGTGAAAAACTTTGAACAAATATTATAACTTGTTTCAAAAACCACCATTCACTTGCACACTCATCGGATAAGAAGCAGGTGGAAGAAACCATGAAGCATGAACATGAGCTCATAATAAGCAGCACCTACATACATACGAGTATAGTAAAAATGTTAACAAGACAAGGGGTGCGACGGTACGCTACTCCACCGCATTGCGACGTGTCATTGCGATGCCACTTCAACAGCCCGTTGTATGATAGTTGCAGTATTGGTCTACAAACGGTAGCCACTACGAGTATTTGCGCTGTTGCCCATTTGTGGAGAGTAACAAGAGAATAAATACACACATACAAATGTGTAATTGGTGAAATGAAATGTCTACAAAAAGTTGAGTGGGGTTGAGGGTGTGAAAATGTGATTCATTTAGAGTAGAATAGAGAATGAGAGCACACTTGCGAAATTCGTAAAACAAAAAAAAGGAGGATTAAAAAACAAGACACATTTAAATGTGTAAGATGTTTATATGGCAACCTCACGCCTAAATAATATGCGTCATATTGAGACCGGCATGAGGATGATATGTGAGTGAGTAAACGGGGCTTGATAAATGACAGCATTTAAGCGCACTGGGGTCGCTGAGAATAATGAGCTCATATAATAGGAGTGAGTACCTCTCTTTGGAGGGGGTAAACTCAGTTGTTGTGAACAATATTGTGAAGTCATTATTGTTTTTAGAATATTTAGTGCGTTAAAAAAACAACAACAACGCAAACGAAGCAATAAAAAAGCAACTGTATATTATTTCAGCAAGTTATTTCACAATAAAATTAAAAATGTAAGGTCATCATGAAAAAAAGCCAGTAAAATAACTTAACTATAAAGGAGTTTCTCTATGTTCTAGAATAGTATGGTATATGACAAATGTTCTCCTTTCCCTGCATATTCACCTCCAGTAAAAATTAGCACATACGCAAAAACCGACTAGTCTTATATTACTCATTTCATGAATGACTTCAAACTGGTTTCAAACATAAAGCAGAGTGGGGCAGTTAGTGATAGATTTGTCTGCAGCATCGCCGACTTCAATAGTGTGTTTTCAGACTTTTTTTAACAGGGAAGAACGCTTGATTTATAACAAGTTACACGGCTTTCAAATTCAGTACAGTTCGACATTTCTTAACGCAAAAAATCAAAGCCGCCTAATAGCGCTTAAAAATGGCGAAAACTTGTTTCCACATTCATAGTAGTCTGCAGTAAAAAATTTACGTTAGATCTCCTGTTTTGCCGCCAAGGTGACACAAATGACTCATCAAGTAACGAAGCATTATGAAAAATAATTTTTTTTTAAATTTGTTGACCGAATACACAATCCGCTCATAACTCTTCACAAATTTAAATTTGGCAACATACACGACAATAGATTGGTTTCCGGTTTTAAACTGATATAGACTTAAATATAGGACTTAATAGAGATCTTGCAAAATACTGTACTTAGAACAGCCATGGAGCGTCTTTTCATGTCCCCTTAAGTGGGAAATTCCCTACGCTTTGTGGCAGCTAAAACTCATCCTAAGAACGTCAGAACCTACCGATTTGAGTTTAAAGATGAGGTTCAGATATACGTACGCCTGCCGCGGGATCCAAAAGACAGCCGGCAACATTCTTCGATAAACAATTAAGTCTACTTCATATACTTTTTGTCCCATAAAAGCCGTAACCGGAAGCCAAACGCTATTATACGTACGTATGGGCTTGTATGGGGAATGTTTACGTAGCTACAACAAAACAACAGCAATAGGAATACTCATACAAACGAAGAGCTTGCACACTAGGGCGGGTCGATTTAAAAATCACTCATTGCTCTGTGAAAATCGTATTCTAGGGATCAAAATAAGAAACTTTGGCGAAGGAACCATACCTCTAAAACGAATTCTAATGTCCCCCAATTTGGGTCGAACGAAAAATCCCACTTTGACCCATTTAGAGTGCTCCATTCGAGTCCAAATGTATGACTGGCCCCCACTAACTTTGGACGGCCGATCCACCCATGCCAGTGGCACACCCCCTGGAACTCCCCTGGGGGGTTCCCCATACAATCATTTCAAAATATCACAATTTTTGGCCTTTACATGAGAAAAGAAACTAAAAATTTCGACCCAAATTGGGGGACATCAGAATTCGTTTTAGATGTATGGTTCCTTCGCAAAAGTTTCTTATTTTGATCCCTAGAATATGATTTTCACAGAGCAATGGGCGATTTTTTGCCTCCCCACAAAAGACACTAAAAGTTCGACCCAAATTGAGGGGCATCAGAATTCGTTTTAGAGGTATGGTTCCTTCGCCAAAGTTTCTTATTTTGATCCCTAGAATACGATTTTCACAGAGCAATGGGTGATTTTTTGCCTCCACACAAAAGACACTAAAAGTTCGACCCAAATTGGGGGACATCAGAATTCGTTTTAGAGGTATGGTTCCTTCGGCAAAGTTTCTTATTTTGATCCCTAGAATATGATTTTCACAGAGCAATGGGCGATTTTTTTGCCTCCCCACAAAAGACACTAAAAGTTCGACCCAAATTGGAGGGCATCAGAATTCGTTTTAGAGGAATGGTTCCTTCGGCAAAGTTTCTTATTTTGATCCCTAGAATATGATTTTCACAGAGCAATGGGCGATTTTTTTGCCTCCCCACAAAAGACACTAAAAGTTCGACCCAAATTGGGGGACATCAGAATTCGTTTTAGAGGTATGGTTCCTTCGGCAAAGTTTCTTATTTTGATCCCCAGAATATGATTTTCACAGAGCAATGGGCGATTTTTTTGCCTCCCCACAAATCAACCCGGCCTATTGCACACATTTATTGCTGGATATTGTAACAAAGGGTGGTTAAATTTCAAGGGCCGATGTTGAATGTGAACCACACCTAAACGTCAACGACACTGTTGGATTTCTTTCTTTGAGGTTATTTGAAAGAAAAGTTGTACGTCGATAAGCCAGCAACAATTCAAGAGCTAACGGCATAGTACCTCAATTATGCCTCAGCGTCATCGAAAATTTGGACCATCGGATGGAAGTGTGCCGCCGAGGCCGCTGCGGCCATTTGGCCAATATTTTGTTCCATACGTAATTGAGCCATACCAATATTATCATAATAAAGAGAAATGAGAATAATTTCCTAAAAAAATTTTATTTTATTCAAAATCAACACCGGCCCTTGAAACTTAACCACCCTTTACATTGAATTTCCTTTCAAAACTACTTAACGAAATATTTTGGTATCATTTCTAGAAGATTTAAGCTTCTTACAAAATCTGTTCGCTTCTGAGATTTTTAAGTTTGTTTAAATTCTTTGATGCTATGGTAATTTATACATCTTCTTCTTCTTAACCGGAATATGAGCCGCAGAAAGCTTACCTAATAACACATAAATCGAGTCATACTTCCATTGCAACCCTGCAAGTCTGCTCAAAGAGAGGAGCAAAATCTGGTCAACAATAAAACGGCAGATCATTAAAAAAAAAAAACAATTACAAAAATTAATTACAGCCAGAATTGCACCCACAAAAATATTTGTTTGGTTGGGCCGTGTGACGAAAACTCTTTGTTTGAATATACTTTTTCGCAGGTTTGAACGTTTGAAGAAAAAAACTGTGTCTTGTGAATTTTGTATTGACATTGAAATCTGGACTTTAGGTCGAAAAAAATGGTATAGGTTTAAGCAAATACTTACCCGTACTTTTACATTCATTTATTAGATGAAAAAGTTTTGTCACTGTCATTTAGAATAAGATATTTTAGCTGCTGGAAAATGAAATATAAAAAAAACTGAGATGTTCTGATAAATAAAAATTTACAAAGAAAAATTTTGTAACAAAAACTGATTACAAAAAAATGAACTTGTTTTTCAAAAATGAGGAAAAACAGAGAGAACAAAAAAGTTAATTTTTTGGCCAAAAAATTGAAAAAATAAATAAATAATTTATCCCAAAAAATGTCTTACTGTTTTCCCTCCTTATTTGAAATCGCTTTGGTATTCCCCAATTCTGTTATTATTACTCCGCTAAGTTCAAGCTGAATAGCCCCAGGCAGAAACTAAGTAACATGCGCAAAGACTGCGTTGGCTTCGTATATCACCAACACAACCTCAGTTTTTTCATAAACAAACCGTTGACATGACCCGGTCACGTCAGCCAATCAGCTGATTCTTTAACTTCGCTGAGAGCCGGCTAACGGTGACATTAGTCACACCTCCGAATTCTTTTTCACCATGAAATAGTGCCATTTTCTAGTGTTTAATTTTCAAGAGATTATAAAAGGACTTATAAAAGCATATAGGAAACGCAAGTATACGTACTTTTGAAAAGCTTAAGCACCTACAGGAGCAGCAGCAGCTTCTCCAACGAAAAAAAAAAACCACAACTCCGCTGCCAACGAGAAAATAAAATAATAATTAGGCGGAGTGTTGTACGCAAAAGGCGTACAAGGTGGCGCAAAATTAATCATCGAACAATTTGGTTTCTGAATAACTATTTTACTAAAACAAGATTATCTACTGATGGAAACCTTTATTTTGACCTTTACCCGATCTATTGCTTGTCTGTTTCTGTACTCCAGCTTTCTAGTTCGCAAGTGTCAAATATGATTGACGTGCGTCGCCATGCGCACAAATTAGATATCTTCCGATAGAGTGATTAATTCTGTGCCGCCTTATATATAGCTGCGCATATTTTCCTCCACGAAAGAAACGAAATTATTTTTTAAGAAGCAGAAATCTGCGTAGATCTTGTGGTGCCAAGGAGCCAAGGTGGTCGCTTCTTAAGGCATCAGTGCCAAAGATCTCAAACCTGATTCGAGCGAAGGCCGGGCAGACGCATAGAAAGTGGTACGCCATCTCATCCTCCTCTCCATATGATGGCGGCAGAGTGCACTGTGTGAGATGCCTACCTTTTCCATATGTTTCGCCCATCATCAGTCCAATCAGCTGCCTACAGTCCCTTTTGCTTAAAGAAAAGAGGATCGGACAGCGACAGTTGGTCGGTCATGACCTGATTCTATGTCAACTTTGAGTCATCACACGAATGTTCGAAGCTAACACATCTGGGAAAGCCACTCGTGTGATGCCAGGGTTTCACTATCCACCACCTGGGACGCGCGAGATCAGGCAACTCGTCACGGGCAGGAGAAAATCCACTGAGGCCGAAGAAATTTACTTCTTTTATTTAATCATAAAAAAACGCACCATACAGACTAGAAAAAATACGCATTAAATTAAAAATTCAGTTAATTTTTTTTTCAATTGAATCGTTTCCCCCTTTTCTTTTAGAAAAAAAAAATTGTGGATATGCGCTTTATGAACTCTTTTTTAAGCAGAAAGGTGCTAAATATCATATTGACCGCGAACCTGTGGATTTTCTGAACAATGTGCGAGATGAAAACTTTTCTCCGAAAATGGAACTGCACCTCGGTATCATGAATCATGTAATAGATATCTCTTTTCTGTGACACTACTTGAAATTATTGGTATAAGCGAATAACCCAGCAACTACAACCAGTTCTGGAGATAAGCATCCCATGGAGGTCTTATCTTCGAGATCAATAATGCAAGGAAACTTTCTAACACTGCAAAAATCTAATACTTACATTTTCTTCAAAATCTTACCCACATTTGCGTGTTTTAATTTCAATTTATAATCCTAAAATCGGAAGGCAAAAACGTATTTCAGAAGAAAGAAACAAATTTCAAATAATACGTCAATAATTTTCTCATCGCCTAAAGTAACAGCAGCGTCGCATGCTGCTGGACTGGCTTAAAAATTGTGAAGAATTTAAGTAGAATGTGACAATTACCACACAAAATGACATCGCCACGTAAAAGTACTGTTAACGCCATTTGATGTGGTTTGTGTGTGCAGTGCAAGGTATGGGTATCTGCACACAAATACATACATTCGTGCACACATCTGTAAGTGGGTATAAAAATAGGCCTTTCTGCTTCAGGCTGACCACAACTGAACGGTCAATGAACGCCCAGCACTGATGTGGACTCTTGGATCGATGTAATGATTACTGCTGTCTATACAACAAAGAGTAGCTGCAAGCATTCAATTGCCGCAGAGGTTAATGGCAGCGGTTATCTAGTGGAAGTTTGTTCTTGTTTACATCGTACATACAAATAATTAGTATTTTTAGTATTTTTGTGCACATTACATTAATATATACACTCACACACACGCACACACTAGTATAGAACACGAAGTTCAAGAGCATTTCAATCTGAAAGTCGATGCTGAACAACAACACTTCTAATATAGTAAAATAAGTAATTCGGCATTGAAATCACGGAGAGTTTTTTACATTGGCGGTTTCAGATCGAGTTATAATAACAGTATTCGGGAGTACCAAAGCGATTTCATGCAAGGTGATAGCAGTAAAACATTGTTCGAATTTTTTAAAATATTTTTTTGAACAAAATATTAATTTTTTTATTAATCATTGAGGCAAAAATTTAACTTGTTTGTTCCAAGTTTTTCTTTTTTTTTTCATTTTTGAAAATAAAAATATTTTTTTGTAAGAAAATACAAAAAATTGCTTCATTAAAAAAAAAAATTCCGCGAATTTTTGTCTTTGTTTTTCTGTTAATCGCTGAGTTTATGCCCGGTGATAATGGATTTCTTAAACTTTTCGATTTATATTCAAATAAATACAGCAAATCAGTGAAAAATATTGCTGTTGTTGTTGTAGCAGCATAAATATGCTGCTGGAGTGACGGTCCTTGGCCGGATATAAATACGCCCATTTGCAAATCGATGGAATTGTCGATGTTAATAAAAAAATAAGAAAAAAATCTGAAAGGCGTTTTTTAAAAAATGATAAAATAAAACTTTTTCTCTGGAAATTAAAAAAAATTTTGTTTTTTTTTTTGTTAAACAAAATTAGTCACCCTATCGAAAGTTTTATATAGGGTTATTCAATAGGTGCGCTTCAACTTTTTTCCGATAGGGAGGGCGAACGACGCAATATTTGTTATTTTTCGCTTGTCATTTGTAAACTTCATTAGTATACATTTCATCATGGAACGCTACACACTTGAGCAACGATTGCAAATCGTGCAAATTTTTTATGAAAATAATCGTTCTGTTGCTGCTACTTTAAGAGCATTACGGCCATTTTACGGTCCATTTAACAAGCCGTCCCGTTTTGGGGTTATGTGAAGTCATTGGTCTACAGTAACAAGCCGGCGACGATTTGTGAGCTCAGAGCCAATATTGAACGCGAAATTGCTGGAATTTCGGCCGATTTATGCAAAAGAGTGGTCGAAAATTGGGTTCAACGATTGGACTTCGTAGAACGTGCACGCGGTGGTCATGCAAAAGAAATCGAATTTCATACTTAAATGTATATGTTCAAACTCGATAATAAAAAAAAATTAGTTAAAAAAGTCAAACCGTTTGTGTTTTATTCAAAAAAGTTCAAAAGTTGAAGCGCTCTTACTGAAAAACCCTATATTATAAATATATACTTTATAATTGGCGCGTACACCCTTTTTGGGTGTTTGGCCGAGCTCCTTCTCCTATTTGTGGTGTGCGTCTTGATGTTGTTGAAGGACCTACAGTTTTATGCCACCTCCGTACAACAGATGATTTTTTATGAGTCGCTTTTTCATGACAGAAATATACTCGAAGGTTTGCCATTGCCTGCCGAGTTTTATATTGCCATTTGTAAAAGTAAAAAAAAATAAAAATTTTTTGTAATGCTGAAAAGATGCGAAGTTATCTTTACCAGAATTGTTTGTAATACTGATTGAATAAACTCACAAAGTTATTAAATGTTTTTCAAAATTCTTTCAGTTTTCTTCTTATTAAAAATTAGCAAATAAAACTTTTTCTCCATAAATCAAAAACAAAAAAAAAAATATATATATATATATATATTTCCCTTCAAAAACCATTTTTTTTTTTAAGTACAAGTTTCACCTTGTGTCAAAAGTAACCACCCTATCGAAAGATTTAATGCCATTTGCAAAAATTTAAAAAAAAAAATTAAATTTTGTAACACTGAAAAGAAGCGAAGTTATGTATTTCTCTTTAAAAACTTGTTACCAAAATTTTCAGCATTGCATAAATTTACATAATTATTAAATACTTTCAAAATCGTTCCACTTTACTTCCTATTCAACTCAAACCTACAAAAAAATTTAATTTTTAGAGTAACTTGGATCACTTGACATCGAATCGCTCATTACCGAAAAAGTAAGAAATATATGTAAGTGCGTACAGAAAAGAAAGCTTACCGAATACCGAATAGTAATGTTACCGCATTCGATCTGAATACCCCTTTTGAACATCCTCAAATAAATAAGCAATTAACAATTTGTATTCACTGCTCATTAACTTC
Organism: Anastrepha fraterculus; assembly: GCA_037575425.1. NCBI lineage: Eukaryota > Metazoa > Arthropoda > Insecta > Diptera > Tephritidae > Anastrepha > Anastrepha fraterculus. The sequence continues at coordinate 75,538 of JAYXIM010055944.1, read as the reverse complement.
ACAGCATTAAACCTTCACACAGCCATCCATAGAAATTACGTTGAATAAAAGTTATTGCGTTTCAGTTATTATTTTGGGTATAATGCCTAAAAAGTTTGTTTAACATTTTCTAAAAATGACATCATAATCAAGTGTGTGAGTGTCTATTTGTAAGGTTTGGATACAGTGTTGGGGTGGTTTCACACTACGATGATTGCTGCTACGTAGCGCGTACATATTGACAATACATATGAATAAATCATGTAAGTAAATGAACAGTGCGTTTCCCCTGAACAGGCACAGTGCTTGCAAAATGGCTTTGCTTGGCTTTTATTTCGATAAATAGGCAATGTTAAAAAAATTTGCTGCAAGAGAGGAATGCGATTTCTGTCGTTATATATAATATTTGATGCACTACTACTGCTATTACGAAGTTTCTAACAGTACAACTGTAAGGTGACAATTGTTGATATAGTAAAATAGGAGAAATGGTTTCAACCGAGCCAATCAGCTCGTCTGTTATGCTAGTATAGCACGAGTAAAACTTGTAACAGCAACAGAGAAGAGAAATTACCGAAATGTAAAAATGTAATATTCTAACTTGTGGGAAGACAATCTGGGAGGAGATTAAAGCACACGTTGAGAAAACAAAGTCTTTTAAGAGCAAAAAGGTCTCAGCAGCTGTAAAAAAAAACACTAATTTAACAGAGCGCTTGAGCTGAAGAGGATAATTTTTAAAAATGCTCAGAATATTAAGAAAGAGTGTGTCGAAAACGTTTATACTGAAATTACCATAGCAACCGTGCATTAAAGGCTTCGACTTTGCGGGTTTGACTACAAAAATGCATCAAAATAATTTCAAATCTTGATTCACTGTTAAACAGACCTTGAGCTGACAATATAAAAATACGAAAACTAAAATTGGTTATAAAAGTTTAATTCACTCGAGAAACAAAACCTTATTAAGCAATGATTTAAATTTTGTGTGAAATTACAAAACAAACAAATCATAAAAAATTTTCATAAAATTTGCGATTTTGTTTTTTTTCAGAAATATTCAGAAAAAATATGTTAGCATGCATTTTTGCAGTCAGTTCAATTCTAGTACGAGCATAAGAAAGTAGTGGCTAAAAATGTTCGGAGTCGGCTTAAAGCTGTAGGTCCCTCCATTTGTGGAACAACATCAAGACGCACACCACAAATAGGAGGAGCAGCTTGGACAAACACATAACAGAAGAGTACGCGCCAATTATTTATTTTGTTGTTTTTTTTTAATTCCTTTTTTCAAATGAAGCTGGACAACTTTTTCCACATAAAAAGTTTCCCGAAATTCGCATTCGTTTAAATTTTCAATAAAACTACATAACCAAATTTGTTTTTTAAGGTCTGTGTGAATTTTTATGGAATTACTTAAATTTTTTAGAATTTAGCACAAAATTTAAAGTTGAAGGCCTAAAAATAGTTTAAATCACATAAAAAATTAGCTGCCTAAATAAAAAATTACTTGTCAAAATTTCCCAAATATGGTGCTCCTATTATTTTGATCAGAGGTGTATACAGTCAACGTCAAAAGAAAGTGCACATCATATTATATATTGACAAGTTTTGACTATTCATTTGCTTATTTTCAATTTCAATTATTTTTTTTTATAAAGACATAGTTCATACTACAACAAAAACCATATAAAGCAAAGTTTCGAACTCTGTGCCAAATTTTCATAAACATTTTAACTAACTAACTTTTTACTCAGAATTTCTGAAAATTTTCAAGTATGCCATTTCATAGTTTATTAAATTTTAACTAACTAGAACTTTTTACTCAGAATTTCTGAACAAATTTCAAGTATGCCATTTTATAGTTTATTAAATTTTGGTATAGTAAAGTGTAAAAGTTAAGTACTATAGGGCAAAAATTACAGATTTTTGTGAATTTTTTCCGTCGTGGCCTTGTGTATTTTCCCCATTTATCGTCTACTTCACATTTATTTATATGATAGAAAACAGCCAACATTGTCAGCAGAAACAATTTTCAAATATGAGCGCAATTTTTGAGCCACTTGAAACTTGCACGAAAATTCAACGATCTATAAAACTGCATACCAGAAATGTTTCCAAAAATTCTAAGTAAAAGTTGAAATTTTGATGCAATTTTTTTGAATTTTTACAAATTTTATAAAAAGTTCGAAATTTTGGTTTACATGGGTTTTATTGTAGTATAAACTATATTATTATAAAAAAAATAATTAAAATTATAAAATAAATAAATAATGAAAATTTAACAATATGTGGTGTACACTTTCTTTTGACGTTGACTGTATATACATAGAAACTCTGACGCCAAACAGTTCGTTGAAGCAATAGTAAAAGGCATGATTTTTTGGGTATCTACATTTCAGTGGCCGCAGCTGTATTTGCGTTACGCTAGTTACAAGTAAGGTTAGTGCTTAAAATGAGCATAGCTGGTCAATAATAACGACGCACAACAAAAATTGATATGCAAAATTATATCGATATCAAAATAAATCCAAAGACCTAATTAAATTTCTGTGCTGTTTGTATAAAATTGGGTTCCAGTCAGTTTTAGAGATGCAGTCTCATTTCTTAAATAAATAAATAAAGAATTTTCTTTATTCTCACTTTTCACGAAGAATGAGAAAATATTCTTTCATTTTCAAAACACTTGAATACAAATAGTAGATGCAGCTGTTTTAATAAAAAACAAAAAACAAAAATAATAAACTATTTATTTCAGTAAAACAAATTAAATTCTTATCGATCGACATTCCTTTTAAATAATTAATAGCCCCATACAACTTTTATCGATGCTATGAGTGACGTTTGATTTTTGTATTTTATTCGCTGTTTGCATTAGGACATGTGCAATTCTCACTAGACGTAGGAAATAATTTCTTATTCCAGATTTCGATTCCCATTAAATAGTTATACGAGGTGTGTTCAAAAACGTATATTCGAATTTCGATTTTTTTTTTGGCGATATGTTGGTACTCATGTCTCTCACTCATGCCGACGAGTTCGGCCATTTTGAATGTTCAGTAAATTGTTGATAGCTGCTTTGCTTGTACTTGTTTCGGCTCGTCTTCGATTTTTACCTACTCAAAAAGATGGGATCAAAGAACCTGTATCAAATTTTGTGCGAAAAACGAAATTAAGTGCGCGGATGCATTCCGAATATTGACTGTGTCATACGGAGAAGCTACTTTGGACCAAAGCAACGTTTATCGGTTTAACAAAATGTTCTCAGAAGACCGACGAGAAGTTGCTGAGGACCTAGATATATCGATTGGCTCGTGCTATTCGAGTTTTTTAATGATTTGGGCATGAGACGGGTCGTCGCAAAATTCGTACCAAAACTGCTCAATTTCGAGCATCGTATGAACATTGCATCGCATGAACATTGCTAATGAGATGTTGGACTCTGTCCGTGACGACCCAAATTTGGTCCAGAGGGTCATAACGGGTGACGAATCGTGGGCTTATGGTGGCGTGGAAACCAAAGCTCAATCACCTCAATGGAAGCTGCCGCACGAACCAAGACCGTAAAAAGCGCGCCAAGTTCGGTCGAATGTAAAAGTTTTGCTTACCGTTTTCTTCGATTGCAGCAGGGGCGTTGTGCATCATGAGTTCTTGCCACAGGGTAAAACGGTCAATAAGGAATATTACCTGCAAGCGGATTTGTGGAAGAACAAAAATTGGCTCTTGCATCACGATATCTTTTTGGCCAAAAACAACACATTAATGATGCCACAGCCACCGTATTCCCCGGACCTGGCCCCCCTGTGACTTTTTCTTGATCCCGAAACTGAAGAGACCCATGAAAGGACGACGCTACGCTACGATTGACGAGATAAAGACGGCATCGAAGGAGGAGCTGAACAGGATAAAAAAAATGATTTTTTGAAGTGCTTCGAAGATTGGAAAAAACGTTGGGACAAGTGCATAATATCTCATGGGGATTACTTTGGAGGGGACAAAATAGATATTAATGAATAAATAAATAATTTTTGAAAAAACACAAAATTCGAGATACTTTTTTAATACACCTCGTGTGTCTAATACACCACAAATGTCTCACAATATTGTATGCAGAAAGGCAGTAAAAATACAAAAACCCTGTAACACAGTGTTATTTGTTATTAGTAGTAATTTATTTAATTATAAATAAAAAATATAATAAAATAAAGATATTAATTATTAGCAATTTATTTAATTTTTATTACACAGCGGTGATATTTTTAAAATAAATTGTTTACATAATTCTAAATAAAATTAATATCACTTTCCCTCTCGTACGCAAAAAAAAGGAAACATTTCTTTGAAATTCTACCCCGTTCTCCACAAAAAATACAAGAGGAACACACTTCGTCTAAAGCAGCGTCAAGCCGTTTGTACTGCTCCTCTTAAGCTACTCTCTAATTACATCTCGCTTTTTGGGCAAATATAGAAACGTTTTTTTTTCAAAAGTGCAACATTTCTATAAAAACTGATTTAAAAAGTCCCATTTATTACACTTCGAATGGCAATAGTAATCAAATATAAAATTATTTGTTTATTATTTCAGATCTTACACTTTACGAGAAATTTGCTCACTCCTGAAAAAGTTAAAAAAAGCTACTTCCAAGATTGGCTCTTTCATCGCCATTTTGGATAAAATTAAAGCGATAAGCAAACACTACTTTTCATATTAAAATATCTATTTAATAACATCTTCATCTCTCTTTTACGGTCTCAAAATAAATGGTCGAAATTTTCGGCTGCGAGAGCGCGGTTTCCCCACCCCTTAAAACATTTTAATATCGTCAATTTGCATATGAATCAGTGCCAGCAATTAGTAAAAACTGTAAATTATATTCACCTTTTATTTGACAAGTTCACTTCAATTATGTGTGCTCTGCCATATTTTATTATTTATTTATTTCATTTCTAATTGTTGCCACACCGTAGTTTGTCGTGCCGTATTTGGCCTTTTACTGTTTGATGACATAATTTGACTTTATGCCAAATTTACATATTTTAATACAAATAATTTGTATTTAATTTTTCATCTGACGAATTATTTGTAATTTATTTTCAAATTACAGTGAAGAGCAATAAGGAGGGCACATGCATTGAATGGCAGAGAGAGAGAGAGAGTGAGAGGGAGAGTTATGGCCTATTTCCACCATGAAGTTGGGAGTTCTGTTAAGTTTCAAAAATATGAAGTAATTCTAGCGCATTAAAGTCCACTTAAACATATGATTTATAAAAGCTGATGTATTTTTTATTATTATTATTATTTTTATTAATATTATTTTATTTTCGAGGCTTCCAGAGCAGAGTTGGGTACCAGAGAAGTTTGTAGTTCTATAAAAAAAGGGTTATTTGGCATTTTGATGTCTTTGGATTGCTTTTTGGCATTCGTTATTTCCATATAGAGTATTTAGTTCGTTCATGAATGCGTTAAAGAAAAAGGGAATGGTAATTCTTGAAATAAAAGTTACAGTAAAAATTAAAGTTCTCTCTTTTAGTTATTTAGTTGAGCTCCAAGGATGAATCAGACGGTGGCTCGTTGTTTTTATTTCGCTTATTACCAACACAACTTCAGTTTTTTCGTACACACAAACTGCTACCATAGAACCGGAAACGTCGGCAAATCAGCTGGTTGCTTCAAAACCACTTAAAGTTTATTAAAGGTCTACTTGACACACCTCTGTACATCGTATTAGAGCTCTGGCTGCCCCTTAAAACCTTACATGCGAATGTTTACATTTAACAGTTCGCCTATCACTGTTAAGATAACATTTTCAGTTAAGCTAGTGCAGCTGAGATAAACTCTGCTCTGAAAGAGATGCTTTATACAATAGCAATTGCTTGGGTATTCGACATTTAAAGGAATATGCGATTTTTTGCTTCATTTAGACGTTGACTGCGATTAAAACTCAGTGAAAATAAATCTTTTAAAAACATGAAAATTTGAATGTTCGAAGTTTGTGCAGTATTTATAAGCATATTTTTAAGAAGTGTTGGAGCTTTAGCTTTTGTATTTTCTTTTGTGAACTCATGGCTGTTCGACCGGGTGCAGCTTGAAGATGACTTCTAATTGAAGATGAAATATATTCAGATAAATAGTTGCAATAACCAAAAACAAAAATACGAAAAATAGATAATTGGAGCCTATTAAAACAGTTGGAACTTTTTACTTGATAAATCGACTCTTATTGCATAAAGAAACCCCCGCGATTTCTAAAAATTTCAATCGCGCTAATTCTTTCTAATTTTGCACGCTACTGCAACCTCTCAAATGCAACGTGTTGCGATCAAACTTGTTGTGAGAATGAAATGCCACTATTTGAAGCGCACGCCATCGAGAGAGCGAAAATGCGCTCAACGCCAATTGCCCCGAAAAATGTAAGAGAAAAAGGAAAATGTCACCACCTCACATTCAAGCAGTAAAAGGGCAACAGCTGATGAAAACCCAGTAAAAATGATGCACCTGCCTCTGGTGCACATCAATCGAGCCTGCATGCGTAGCTCATTGCGACAGGGTTGCACGCAAAACGTAGTACATAGTAGAGCCTTGAAATAGTTCAATGATAGGAAAAATTCGGTATGTTGCTTCTTGCACACGAGGCAGAAATACTTACAAGATTCGCGATTAAGCGGCAAATCCTTTAATTCGGAGAGCGTTTGCAATAAACTCTGTACGTGTTCCATGGCAGTTAATGTATTTTTGAAAATTTGTGTTATTACACTCTCACTTTTTTAATTTTAATTCTAAATTAGTTTGGCACCGATAAAATTTGAAAAACTGAAAAACACAAATTCGTTTAAAAATTAATTTTGTATAAATATGCGAATTGCAACTGCGGGCGTTGAATAGATTTTAAAAACTGAAAGTAAGAATGATTTTTCCAACGCAAGAATTAGTAAACGCGACGCCAGCGCGGCACCGACGAACGCATTTCTTTATCAACTCGCCAGGCAGGCGACGGTAAGATAAAGACCGATCTACGGGCTGATGATAAAGCAAAGTGCAAACGACATTATCACTTTGCTGCATGGAAACGTTATCGTGCTACCTAAATGACGTTACGTGACGTCAGAGGCTTGCGGATAACTAAATAGGTCCTACCAACAAACGGGGTTGGACGATGAGACGTGGGCGTGGGTTGTATAATAAAAAGTAAAGAAGCATATTTACAGGGAGCGCTAATGTGGAATAAGTCACATAGGGTGCGACCACAGAATGAAGAGAAACGTAAAATTTCATTTGAAGCATATTTTCGAAACAGAAATGACTTGCAAATAACGCATCCGAACTGTACTCGATTACGTACATATTTTGATTTCTTTCTTAAACACTTTACCTAGTACTTAAATATTTGAAAATCATACATGGATGGTTAACCTTACAAAATATGTGTGTCATGCGTGCGTGCGTGCGTACACCTTCGTTTCGAATTGTGGCAGACTAAAGGGCAATGGTGAGCGGATTCGCTTGGCTCGATCTATATTAAAAACGGCCCGTACACACTACACTATTTTGCATTGAAGAAGAAAACAATGCGAGCACAATATGAAATATACAATTCGCACGGAAATCGCATAAATTATTCCAACAACAAAGATGAGACGATTTTCTAAAATAGACACAAGCGAATTTGACAAATGTTTAGCTATGCGAAAACCACATAGAAACACGTTGGAAATGATCAGTTTTCGGATACTCCCATACAATTAGACTCTTATTTGTACGATATTATAAAAATACATGTTTTTTAAGTGACATTTTCTTATACTTTTTATGAAATTATTGGGTGCACTCTTTACGCGATTTACACACGCCGCCCATCGACCAACCCGCTACAGACAAAAAAAAAGCGTTTATCATTACTGAATTTTTAGTTTTTTTTTTTTTTAATTTTATCAAATTACAAGAAATCAATGGAAATCACTAAAAACACAGTCACGTTAAATATAAGGCACTCGAAAAATGAATCTTACATGTATCGCGCACAGCTGACGACTAGAATGCAAACTTTAACCAGACAAAGATCGACACACACTAGCAACTTGTATGCAACAACAAAACGAGACAGGCCGACTCTCAGGGGTTGGTTACAGAATTGAGAAGCTGTTTGAAAAACAACAACAAAATAGGGGCGACAATCATTCAGTGACAGTGACAGCGACAGGGAGGTAGGTAGGTACACTACCGTCGCCCCGACGAACGGTGGCGGCCACAACGTGATGATAACTTTTTGGCGTTCGCAGTGCAGCTAGTTAAATTTTAAAGGTGCCGTCACACGTGACAAACAAAAAGGCTTTCAGCAAGCAAGTTGTCATATATGAAGCACTTTTCGTAAGCAGAAAAAGGTTTAATTTTAGCAGGTTAGCTTACTGAAACAATTTTCTGGCTATTCATAGAATGACAGCTAGCACTTTTTCATAGTAAATATCGGCTGTGTAAACGGAGGATTCTTCAGAGCAAGTGCTATGAATAGACATGATTTCTTAATCACAACGTAGGTGATTCGGGTCAAAATAGTTGTATCGCATGATAAAAATAGAAATCATAATTATTTAGCCGGGTCTATCTATATTGGCCTTCGTTGATGAGATATCTGGGCGCATCTTGCTTTTTTAGGTGAAAAGGTGCAGTAGGGCTTACCCAAACACAAAAGCGAAAAAAGAGCTGAAAGCGTGTGACAATCAACGTTATATCGGGAGTTTTTTTGGCTGCATGAGAACTATCGATATAGATAACTATGGTCTGTTTGCCGAAATAGCAAAGAGTGTTGAAATTTTGGTTTAAAAAGGTTTGGCAAGTCATCATAAATCGTTTAACGTCAGAACAAAGCTTCGAAATTGTGGACATTTACGAAGTTCATTGAGCGAAGTATTGAAAAAGGCGCCGAAATGTCGGACCGTCGTCATTCTCAACTTGCCCTTCGACTATGTGGAAAATTTTAAGTAAGCATCTTGACTTACGTGCCTACAAAACTCAGCTCGTACAAGAATTGAAACCAAATGACCATCGTTTGCGTCGCATTTTTGCAGATTGGGTTCATTTAGATTTATTATTCAGATTTATCAGGAAAGTAGTCAAAAATTTGACTCATCGATTTTATACAAAATTTTAGACCTTAAAAAATTCAAAGATTTGTACCTCTTCAGTTGAAAAAGCTTTAAAATTTCGAGCATTCGTTTTAAGAAAGATAAGCATAACACCGTCAACAAAAACAAAAAAAAAAAAAAAAAAAATAATAATAATATTATATAAAAAATTACCACGAATTTTGACACTGTACTACACCAAAATTCAATGGGATGGAAAATTGCATATCTAGAATTTTTCTAAAAGCTTGAATTATTGATACAAATTTGATGAATTTTTTCAAGTTAAAATGTGGCGGTCATTTGGCCGATATTTTGTTCCATACGTAATTGAGTCATACCAATATAATCATAATAAAGAGAAATGACAATAATTTCCTAAAAAAATTTTATTTTATTCAAAATTAACACCGGCCCTTAAAACTTAACCACCCTTTATGAGGCAACTTAAATCATGAACGCCAAGGGCAATTTTTTCAAGCATATCTGAAGGATTTTATACAATATTTTTTAAATATTCCATATTAATTTGGTAATAATGTCATTTAACAACACTTTCTGTAGAAAGGAAAACTTGACAGAGAAATTTTAGCAAACTGACAATTAGACTCTGCAAGTTTTCTTGCCGAGAATTTTCTAAACTTATATTTCGTTTCCTCAAGCGGGAAATTACACATTTTCGGCAGCAAAGTATGTTGGAAAAACACTTTTCTTGCCAAGTCTGACTGTACCTTAATTCTGTTCGCCATTACAATTGATTTAAAATAATTTTTCGTACATGTGTGAGTGTCCACCACAAAGATCAGCAATGAAAATGAACAAAAGCAAGCAGCAAGTAAGGGCATAGGCATAGAGATGTAGCGTAAAAATCGTATACATACATACATATGTATATAAAAAAAAATAGTACATACGTACAATGCATGATCACTATAATAGATCAGCACTTAATAAGCCAAAGAGTAACAGTGAAAAATAGTAAAAAACAACATGGCATTACTGATTTTTTTCCATCAATTTTTTCCACATTTGTAATATAAACAAAGAGGTTAGTTGTAATTGCAAATGTAAACAGTATATACCTGCATTTACTTACAAATACCACACATATGCACATTCATACATACATATGCAGGTCTGAGAACATCAAGTAGGCAGCCAGCCATTATCGTGTCTAACCAGGGAAGCCAACCATGCTGGCCGGTTTTTAATATACACGCACATGTATACATGTGTCCATCGCTTGTACAGAGAGCAGATGAGAGGCAAGCCATGTGCAGCAGTAAATTGCAGGCAGCCCTGAGCGCCAATACTGAGGCATTGCCCATAACGAAATCACCGCAATCCAGAGCTGTCGTTTTTGTAGTTTCTACCGAAATTCGCAATATTTTACTTTCCCAAATTGACTTTCAACATTTTAGTAGGGTTATGTGATGAAGATTTTTTAATCTTTTTAACAACGAAACTACTTTCGCTCTTTATTGTTTTTGCAAAATTAAAAAAAAAATTAGAATTGTATATTGGAAACACAAAAAACTTTGTAATCTTATGTGTAGCGGTTTACCTTCAGAATTATAAAATTTGTTATATTTTGGAAACATATGAACATTTAAGTGAGCTGAACGGATTGGAAAATATCTTATATATAACCACATTATTAAAATATTTTCCCCATAAAATGGCCTCAGATGATAGAAAAGTTTAAGCTTAAAAGATGTGCAGAAAAATGGTTAAAAATTTCATTAACGGAAGCAAAATACTGAGATTCTTTGAGGTACTTTCAAATCGATGCAGCTCACGTAAATCTTCACCGTTTTTCTGAACTATTTTGGCGGAAGTCTTAAAATATAATAAACTTTATAATGCCAATGGAAAATAATACCTTTTCTTTTTTTTTTGTATGAAAAGAGATGCCCTCTTACTAGTATACATACATATATTCGATTTGATAAATGGAGTTATTGACTCCCCATCGCTACTCGAGAAAATCAATTTCAATATTCTTCAGCGAAGTTTACGGAATCATGATTTCTTCTGGTTACGGATGGTAAGAACTAATTTTGCTTCTAATGCTCCGATTTCTAGAACTCTGGGTGATTTTAATTCGCTTTCAAATCATACTGGCCTGGATTTTTCATCCACTAAGAATCACTTCAAATTGGTTCTAAATGAATTGTTGAACTAATTTCTTAGTATTATCTAATAATCTTCCTCTGTAAATTATAAGAAATGTTATCTTTTTCTTTCAATTATTACAATTGAAACTAGTTAATTATATTGTAAGTTTAATTTTACTTTGATTAATTTATTTAGTATTAATCTGTTACGGCGGCCGCCGTAGCCGAATGCGTTGGTGCGTGATTATCATTCGGAATTCACAGAGAGAACACGTAGGTTCGAATCTCGGTGAAACACCAAAATTAAGAAAAACATTTTTCTAATAGCGGTCGCCCCTCGGCAGGCAATGGCAAACCTCCGAGTGTATTTCTGCCATGAAAAAGCTTCTCATAAAAATATCTGCCTTTCGGAGTCAACTTGAAACTATAGGAACAACATTCATTTGTGGAACAACATCAAGACGCACACCACAAATAGGAGGAGGAGCTCGGCCAAGCACCCAAAAAGGGTGTACGCGCCAATTATATATACCTATAATCTGTTTTCATAGTCTGTAAGAAATACTGTATTTTTTAGACTATTAATTAATTAAATAAATAAATAAATATTCCAAAATTTTTTAATAGTTTCCGGTTTTTTTCGTTGAAAGTGTTTTTACTGATTTTGTATGTCTTATTGTATACTGTATATATTTTCATAGGTCTATGGAGATATAATAGGCGTTACGCACAACGTCAAATACAAGTAATTCCAGGTACACGGTTACCTCGATTGTGACTTATGAAAACCATCTGCTTGGCCCAATTTTCTACTAAGGTTTCCAGCCTTACTTCATTTGGCTAATAACGCGTTGAGTTTTGAGTTTCAATTAATCGTAGTTGGTTTTCAGCATAGGCTATGCCCCCACAAAACAGTAATACTCATGTGAAGAAGTATATTCACGTGATCTAAGACGTGGATTAGTCTGGCTTCAAATACAAACATTTTAATTTAAATACATATTTGCCAAGTCAGAAGTGAGTGAAATCACTGAATAATATTCAACCATTGGATCCTTTTTACATTTTAATTAATTTTTTACATTTTTATAAAATCAAAAACGAAACAATATAAATTTTTTCTCTTTATAAAACAATGAAAAAGAAATATATATACTTTTTTATAAAATTAAAAAAATATAAAAGAAGAAAATAAAATTTTTAAATATTTTTATAAAATAAAAAAAATATATATTTTTTTCTTTTTTTCAATTTTTTTTATAAAATGAAAAAATAATACTTTTTTCTTTGGATTTTCAAAATTTGAAAAATTGTTTTCTAATTTTTTTTTTAATTTTGGTACTACTGGCTGGCAGCCCTGATCACAGCAATAAGTCAGCTTCAGTTAGCTGGCCAGGTAGAGATGCAATATGAGAAGAGAAACAACGACAACAACAGCAGCAGCAATAACTGAGTTACGAACATAACATATGAAGAAAATGAGAAGCCGAATTGTAGAGAACGTAGAGATTTCATTTAAATGCATCTAATAGCTAAATACATACTTATATATCGTTAGAAATAAATATGTGTGGGTGTGTTTACTATTGGTTCTGAGTCTAGCAGTTGAGATATAGAATGATGTTTTAAGAAGCAATCTATTCGTTTTTTTTTTTCAATAAGGTTAAGCGCATATCAAATACAGTGGTGGTTATGAATTTAGATCTCTATGCCGAGATAATATTCCCTCTATGGTTTTTCTTCTTGGTATACTAAATGATTAATAACATTTTTCTTGAAAAATTATTTACTGAATATTTATTATCTACTACTAAGTATGGAACAGGTACCCTCGGGGCCTGATATTTTCCTTCTTTTCTCAGAAAACTCATTTACATGAAAGTAATAGCAGTGGGAGCTGGACACACATTTAGCACTTGTATATATTCAAGTGAAAATAAGCGCGAATTCTTGAAGAAAAAACTTACTGTTTATTTGTAAATCCTTTGTTTTCAATGACAGTATCACATAGCAGTGACAAACCGTTCTTAAAAGCCTCTCATTGAGTATTGCATTCCAGGCATTCCCTATTTATGTCCACAAGCCATTCAAATTGCTGGATTTTACTTCTTTAAAGTGTTGCTCAATATCACAGAAATTGGAATCCGGTCTAGAGAAGTCCCGTTAAGACATCAATAGTATCCCTTCTAAGCAGAACTTTAACAAGCTTCAAGTGTGTTTTTCATCATTTTTATGCACGAAACGTCATCGCAAGATGAAATTTTTTTCTACATATGGTATTATTTCGTCTATTAGAGATGAATTTATAAAGATGTTGGCACATATGGTTGTTTGTTTTATGAATTGAAGCTATACCAGGCCAGAAAAAAGTTGCCCTGATTTATAGAGTTTTGTGTGTAAAGTGAGTCTGGCTATTTGTTCGGTGGACGCAAAATGTACTTTTTTCCACTAGATCCGAAACAACAGAGCTTCGATTCAGCCCCTCGCAAAATGTTTTTCCAAAAACTAATCACTGTTTTATATGTGCTCTTTGGCGAGCAGAAGCCAGAATGTTTGATTCGTTATTGTAATAAGTTTCTTGCCTTGTGCTATGCATCTAAGTAAATTTTTTCATTGCCCTGTATATTTTGGGCCTTCAAAAACTACGTGTGATGAGCTGTTATTCGATATTTTCGCCACTGTGAAACACTGACACAATGAATTCCAACGTCAATCCTTGCAAGTTGAATTTCGTGGAAGTTCGTCCAAAAATCGTTGTTGTGCGTCAATTCATAACGAAAGAATGTCATGTGGCATATCGTGAGATAGTGGCATCCTTGGGCATTAGTGATACCAGCATAGATTTAATATCGCATGATCATTTGATCGTCTGGAAGATTTGTTCTGCTTGTATACCGCGTAATTTGACAATTACTCCAAAAATGCAACAAGACTCCTGTCGATTAGTGTAAAGAAATGTTGAAGAAATTCAGCCGCGATGATTCAGAGCGCGTCTGTGACATCGTAACAGGTGACGGATCTTGGATCTATGCACATGAGCAGAAAACAAAACAACAATCGACAGTATGGGTGTTCCAAACGAAGCTTATTCCAACGAAAGTCGTTCGCGAAAGAAGCCCTCAAAGCAAATGGACGCCTGTTTTGTCGAAAAACCAGGTCAAGTTACAACTGTACCACTACAGTAACTGAACAATCACTTCTGAATGGTACACAACCAATAGTTTGCCAAAGTTTTTCGGAGCTTTAACGAAAACCAACCATCGAAGACAAATCATCCTTCACCAAGACAATGCGAACGCGCACGTATCGGCTCACAGAAGAGAGTTTTTGAGCACTATGAATGGATTATCCACCTTGCAGTCCTAATTTGGCACCTAATGATCTCATTTTATTTCCGAATATCAAAAATAAAATGCGAGGTCAACGTTTTTAAACGCCTGAAGAAGCTGTTGACGCCTTTGCAAAGCTCGTTTTGGAGGTACCCATTTCTGAGTAGGAAAAATGCTGTGGAAAAAGGTTCAAGCGAATGCAGAAGTATATCGGCTTACAAGGAGAATATTTTGAAAAACAATACAGCCATTTTCATTATTATTATTCTAGTGCGTTTTCATTATTGGGCGCAAAATATAAAAGGCAACCCTTGTATTAAGAAGAATAACTATAGAGGGAATGCTGTTTTGGCAGAGAGTGCTAAATTCGTGGCCGTCAAATGTACATATGTATTACTCAACAAAACAAGGAAGTGTGGGAAAACAATAGCTAAAAAAAGTCACTATCTAAAACTACAGAGGTTATTTGTTTCTTATCAAGAGTCGCAAGAAAGAATGCAATTGTTTGCCGTATTTTATATTTGAAAACAGATATGGAGGAATAATAAAATAAATCTATGTAAATATTTTCTGACAGGATTGGACTTTATGCTCAACACATACTGTAGGTTACTCATTGTTTATGTATTAGTGTTTTAATTTCCACCTTGCATTGAAGTGTTTAAAGTTGAAAAGAATTATTGATGATGAACAGAAAATTTTGTAATGAAATGTTTATAAGAATTTCTCTTGTTGAGTAAAATCCAATTTTCTAAAAACTAAAAATTAATTCTTTGCATTTGACGATTCTGCCAAGTTACCTGCGGACAAGAACTACAAATTAATGTGCTCCGTTCGAGTTTGAAATGCATTTTGATATATTCTATGCATTCCTTCCCCTTTGATTTGCACAGACGATGAGATTAGATCGCAATCATTTTTGAAATCCGTAAGAGAAAGCGGGCCTGGATCGAAAATACTATTAGAGAACCAGCGCAAGAAATGCCAGCAATGGTGGAGTGGAACCCAGAAGTTTACCGGCGCAGAGGACGATCCAAAGGATCCTGGCGACGCAGAAATTATTCAGCAAACGAGCGCACCTAGACGCAAGATAAACAAACAGAAAACGATAGAAGAAAGTGGAGATTGGTGTTGTACCAATATAAACATTTGACTTACATGTACGGAGAATGTTGCTGGAGTGACAGTCCGGCTGAATATAAATCCGGGTCGTTCGGGTAAAGTAGAACCGACAGCCGCCCGAAAGTGGAAATCATTGACTTTGGCACTATGTGTCTCATAAACAGGAGGTTAAACAAACAATAATAATAATATTGTATTTTTTTGGCGGCAGCCGTAGCCGAATAGGTTGGCGTGTGACTACCAATCGGAGTACGCCGGTTCGGATGTCCGTACATGAAACACCAAAATGGAAAAAAGTGTTTCTAATAGCGGTCGCCCCTCGGCAGTCAATGGCAAACGTCCTCAGAAAAAGTATATGTGCCGTTCGGAGTCGGTTTAAAACTGCAACATCAAAGACGCTCATCACAAATGAGAGCAGGAACTCGGCCAAACATCTAAGTGCCCATTTACAAAGGGATGCATTTGGAAGGGAAACATTTTGTTTGGAGGAGAAGGACAGCGAGAACAAAGAAAAGGGAATTTGTCTCCCGTATTGGCGACACGCTTTGTGCTTCTTATTCGTCTTTCCAAGCTTAAAGCAATTTTTGACAGTTGCTTTATTTGTTTTCTTCTTTTGTGGGAGAAAGTGCTGATCAATCAAACGGAAGATATCAACGATGACAAACTTCCGAACGCTGCTTGGGAAATGCAGGATTATAATTTGCTAGTTTACTAGCAAATAATTAAAAAAAGTTATGGGACATGTTTATGTTGAATTCGAAATTTTCCCCCCATTTCTAGATACTCAAGCTAATTTTAAGTTAATTATTTATATATGAAGTATTTTTAATTTAATTTTTTTTTATTGAAGTACAAAAATGTATATAGACCTAGATATAGATACCTACGAAATGAGACTTTTTTTTCAATTTCAAACGTTTATTAACAAACAATGGTTACAAATTTAATCTTCAAAATAATAGCCATCGCTAGCAACACATTTTTCCCATCTCTCAGGCAATTTGTGGATGCCGCGCCAAAAAAATTTGCCGTCTTTGGCCGCAAACCAATCATCGAACCATTTTTCGGCTTCTTCGTGCGAATTGAAGCGCTGCTCGAAAAGTGCGTGGCCCATTGATGCAAACAAATGATAATCGGAAAGCGCCAAGTCTGGTGAGTAAGCCACATGCGCCAGCGGTTCCCAATCGTACATCTCCATCAATTCCCGGGTCGCTCTTGTTCGATGTGGCGGTGCATTGTCATCAAGAAAAATTACTTTATGACGCCGATCGGCATATTCTGGGCGATTTCGGTGTATTGTGCACCGTCAACTGTTTCACCTGGTTTTAATAGCTCGTACCAAATCATAACACGCTGATCCCAGAAAACACACAGCATTGCCTTGTGGCCGAAGCGATTTGGTTTGGCCGTTGTTTTTGGCTTGTGGCCGGGCGGACCATACGATCGTTTACGCTTGGGATTGGAGAAATACACCCATTTTTCATCACTCGTAATAACCGGGAGAGCAGCATTTCACAAGTGGTTTTTCGGTTCTCTTGCTGCATTTCAGTCAGTTCATGTGGCACCCATCTTCCGACCTTTAAAATCATGCCCGTGTCTTTCAAACGTTTGGAAATGGTTTTTTGGGTCACTCCCAACTGCTCTGCCATCATTTCTTGACCATCATCTTCATCCAACAATGCTTGCAATTCGGCGTCCTCAAACTTTTTCGGTGGCCGGCCACGGTCCTCGTTCTCCACGCTAAAATCACCACTTCGGAATTTTTCAAACCACCTGAAGCACTGTTCTCTACTTAGAGCATGTCCACCATAAGCTTCTATAAGCATTTGATGAGCTTGAGAAGCGTTTTTCTTCAATTGATAACAGAAAATGAACGATGTCCGCAAATCGTAGTTTGAAGGCACGAAATTCGACAATTTTAAGAGCGACAAAAATGCATTGTTGTATGAAACGTAACAAACAGTGAACTGAATATTGTTGATAGATGACAGACGAAAAAGACAAGACATTTGGGAAGGTTTAAAAATACTCCTAGCGACATCTATGGACTATTAGCGGAAAGTCTCATTTCATAGGTATCTACCTGACAAACGTTCTCCGCTTTACATGTTAGCGGGTTGTAGAATACATCCGAACCAGAAGATGCTAAAGTAGTAAACTTCAAAATATTGCCGATTGACCGAAACAATTTTGCCCGTGTGACCGCGAATAAAACATGAAAAGGGAATTTCCAGTGTCTCCCTTCCAGATGTGTCCGTGTGTAAATCGGCACTAACAGAAGTTTACGCGCCAATTATTTATTTATTCTGCTTCTCTTATGGATATTATTTCAACCTTCCCAAGAAGTTCCAGCACCCTTTTTGGCGTAATTACTAGCAGCAGCAACAGTAGCAGCGATCAGCAGCGTTCTATCGTGGGTTTTGGGCCACTGACTAGTAGCCGCTTTAGTTATTTTCGGCGTCAGTCAGCGTTCAATTAGCAGCCCTCGCATTTGGTGTACAGTCACTTCGAACGCAGCCTTGTCATCTTCATTATTACCAGTCTTCTCTTCATACTCAGTCGCAGTTGTCGGCACTTCTACGTTGCCGATGGCAAGAATAGGCATGCAAGTACTTGGACTTGCTACTACAACAATATTATTATCCTTGAATTCAATTAGGTTTTGTCGATTTTTACGAGAATTATACAGCTAACAGTTATACTTTTTCCTTTACTACCGCTGACTGTCGTAGTTGGAAAATATCTTATCAGCTACGTGCGGTAGGTGGCTGTAGTAACAGGAGCAACTACAACTGCCGATTCATTCATAGTGCCGATTCCAATCAAGTATCGTCGTATATAAACTTGAATCGTTAACAAAATTCTTACAAACATCGGCCACCAGCAATAGTATTGTCATTTCGGCTCAAATAATCTACATACAGATGTACATATTGAGATACGATATCAAATTAGCTGGCCATACATAATAAGTACGAAGACTGCACTATAGGCATTTAACGAGTTATAGCCATTTCAAGTTCTAACTTAAAAAAAATCCTGAAATTTAAGACTGGCAAATTGCCAGTTATTTAGATTTTTTATTAAAATTTTTTTCAGTTTTACAAAAGCTCAAAAATTAAGAAATTGTTCTATGTTTATAATCATTTAAATGACAAATGAGAAACAAATTTCAGTACAAGCCACTTCGAAGGAGAGCCAGTTTATAAAATGAGTCTCTTACTCAAACAATACACAAGAAGGTCACGCCCTACCTGCATGCAGGCAATTAGTATTCGACAGCCAATAGTGAAAGTAGTGAAAGGTAGCAGTAAGTAGAGAAAACTAAATAAAAAGTAATTTTGCACCCCATTTCCCTCAACATTACTCAGTGATCGTCATAGTGCATTAATTTAAAATTTTACTAAAGCACAAATCGATTGCCTACTATATGTTTGATTTTAGCGACAATCCGTGCCGTGCCATTGCTCTTTCCCCATTTCCAACAAATACACATGAACAAAAATCTTTTGTATTTTGCCATTTTGCCAAAACTAAATGTCATGTCTGGTGGACCGATTGGACCGTGTGCGATAAACGAAAATGCCTGAAAAGCTAAAATTAGACGAAAGTACGTAGAAGCGAAATGGCTAAATCTAACACAAAGCCACTGCATACGTACAATCAGAGATAAACACAATGCATTGTAGCAAATTAAACAAAAGCTCACTAATTGAATTTATGTGGGTAAAATTAAAAGCAAAATATAGGAGAATAGATGCAAATGTGTTGCACAAGCAACATTTAATGAATGAATTTAGAAATGAATTAAGAGTTGAATAAAGAGAAAGAAGATTTGGTTGCGGCGCCTCAATGCAGCAACGAACAAGTTCGAAGCGCTTGTATGAGAATGTTCGACGGCTGAGATGCCAGACTGTGTTGTTGAACTACAACTTTTACTGTTAATCTATACAATGCTTCAATCATGTTACAAGTTACATGATGGTGATGGGCTTGCTGCACGTAATGGCATTTTGGCAAAAGTTGCTAGCCATTATTCATCACCAATTAATTTCTTAACAATTAGCTTGTGCTTAAAGAGTAGCCAGAGTGTCAGAGTTAGTCATTTAAAGCGTTAAGAAAGTGTTAGAGGAGCCTACGAAGATCCGATAATGTTCGACACACAAGCATACGAGTAGTACAAAGCGGGCCACTATCACATATGTAGACTAACGAAAACAACGAAAAGGTTAGGAAAATTGTACTTGAAGATCATTATGTGAACATCAGATAGATAGCTGAATCAGTTGCTGAGCTGACGAGAATGTAGTTTGGTTTACATGTTTTCGTCCCTTTCTTGTTTACATTAAACCAACCTAACTTCTTTACTTGAAGAATGAAATAGGGTCTGGAGGCGGATGGTATTTAAACGATAGTAATAAGTATCACTATGCTATGAGGGAAATGGCAACTGTTTTCCAAACGGAAACTTTTGCCATCCTGAAAGTAGCCGAATGGATAATCGAGAGAAGATGGAGCGCGAAACAGATTGGAGTTTTCAGTGACAGTCACTGCTGCACTCAAGGCCCTGAAGAACGCGAAGCAAACCTCAAAGATTGTCCAAGAATGTAAGAAGAAGCTCTAATTCAGAACATGCTTGTATATACTTATATGGGTTGCAGGACACTCCGGTGTGCAAGGAAACGAAATTGCCGTTGAATCAGCGGTTCCCCCATAAGGGCCAGAACCAATAATCGGAATCAGTTACGCAGAAACTATGAATTGGATAAGTGATTATGTACGCAATTTACATAAAGAGCGATGGTCCGGTCGAGAACGCTGCAGAACTGCAAAGTGTTTTGTGACAAGTCCGAACAGAAAGACTTGGAAGAAAAGACGTTCGGTTGATGGTCGGTATTATTACAGCTCACAACCCAAGGCTACGAGTTTTGGGTTCCGATGTCGTGAGAATGAGTAATATTCGTTCTCTAAAACTGGAGGATATTTACAGATTTGCCAAAGAATCTGGAAAATTCTCACAGGTCTAACTATCTCTATCTCTATTTTTTCCTATCTCTTGACTATCTACCCTCTTTCCAGAGCTCTAAATACAATGGATTTTTTAGCCTGAGTGTTTTAGGTGCCACCAAATCTCTTGGTGCTCCTTGGCTCGTTTAATTCAAATTTCGAATTTCAACCCAACTTCTAATTTTGGTTTACTCTTTTCTCTTAGTTCTCTCTCATTCACCTCATCTACAATTGCGCCACGGCAATTTCCCACTTCGATCTGCTTCATCCTTATTCTATCACTCATGAATTCAAGCTCGCCTTTTTTCGAGAGGGCTGAAAATTAAAAAAAAAAAGGACCACAAAGAATAGGTAATACTACAAATGCCACATTGGCCAAATTATTATTATAGGGCTTCATGACAGTGAATATGACACTAAAAAAAAACAACAATAATCATCGAAATTCCACACAAAGAGACGAGCCAGAACCTAAAAACCACGAATGAACTATTCAAAATCAAGGTTTTTTTTTAGCCCTTACTTTTATTGCCTCCAAAATCCTTGTGCCGGCTGTATAATAAATAAGGAGGCATATGTGAGCGTACTGAAACGATTGAGGAGAAGGTGCGTGGCATTGTAGAATAACTAACTAACTAAGTAAAGAATAACTAAAGCAATAGTTCGGTTCACGTATATCATATGGTAGGCAACTACTTGACCGCAAACAATGTTAATACCACCCCGAAAGCCTCGAATTGCACTGATATGGTTCCATGTGACTTTTTCCAGTTTCCTGTCACCCGACCACTTCACGGAAAGCGTTTTGAGACGTTTGAGGAGAGTTCGCAGAAGGAGCTTAAGGTATTCCGAAAATTGGCGTATTACGTCGCTCGTTTGCTGGTAGAACGTCATAAACAAAAACAAGGAATGGCTTTCTACAAGGTGGCACAAAATTAATCATCCTATGGGAAGAAATATAATTTTTACAAATGGCATACCTCAATCTTATTTGTCACTTATTAGACAGTAAAAACAGATAAGCAATGGAGCGCGCAAAGGTACATTAAAGATTTCCATCACACAAAACCAAAATTTATTCAAAATAAAATTAGATGTTTAAATTACTGTCAATATCTCTTAATAGTTTTTACTTTTAAATATGGTAACATGGTAAATTGAAAGCTTTGAAGCCGCTTTTTCGAATTGTTCGATTTTGTGATTTTTTGAGTTATGATGTTATACTTCAATTAAAGAGTTTTTTTATACCTTTGGCATCTCCACCAAGTTTCATTAATAAAGACATAATAGTTTGCCGAAAAATTGCCCAATGATACTATTATTCTAAATTTCCAGCCTTCTTTTTATATTCAATATCTCGAAAACTAAGCGAGATATCAAAAAATTTTACTCATTCATTTCGTTTTTCTTTTGTCGAGTTCTATAAGAATCCGCCATTAGATTGCGGCGCCACGGAAACACCAGAATCCCCTTAGAAAGTTCTATTCATGCACGGTGGAGAGAATACAGAAGATGCCGACATCCGCGAACCGCTATCCCACTCTTTGTGACTTTGACAGAATCAGCTGATTTGCTGACGTAATAATTGAAGATTTGCTTTCATTTTATTGTTGCATTGCTTTAATTCTTATTGTTATTAACGAGCACTTTCTCTGCAATTGTCCGGCTCTGGCGGCTACGCGCTTGAGATTTCTTAGCGTGCCCTTTGGGGATGACTTGAAGAAATTCTCCAGCCTACATCCCTTTTTCTCTCCTCCACTACATAAACAGCACTGGATGGCTGTAGACGGTTTTCTCTTCCCTAAATTTTTCTTTTCACAGGTAGTGATCCCGATTACCCTATCAAAACGGCACGTAAATGCTACTTGTAGTGTACCTGGGGTACTCTTCTGCTATCCACCTACGAGCAAATTTATCGTACTACACCGTTCTCTTTGTTGTTTGTTCAACTGTTATGTCACAGCCAAAATCACTCTCATGGATACCAAAATCTTGCAATCTATCATTCTTGCTATATACGCACTTTTCCAGTAAGCTTTTGACAGTAACCAAATTTGTTGAGATTTTGAGAGCTTTCACTCTCAGAGAAAAATAGCTACTATTCTTCTCAAAATGTATATCACCGCGCTCTCTCACATTTATTGGGTACGAAAATATCGAAACTTAAAAATAATTATAACGATTGTTACAAAATATCACGTACGTGAACAGAACTACAGTCAGCAATAGTTACTAGTCACTGGTCTGAAAACCGGCAAAGTCATGCTCAGATACATTAGTGACTAGTGACTGCTCAGAAATCCGACATAAGTCGTGTTCACATACATTTACCGTCGATAAGAACAATACGTGAGAATTAAAGTGAAGCAGAATATTTAACGTATCTTATCTTAATCCCTCAATTTTTGCGATTTTATTTGCCAGTTTTCACTTTTTGTCGCTTTGCTTGTATTGCAAACGAATTCGTTAGTGTGCCCGCCGCCGTCGATTTCATAAGTAAATGCAAATTGACACAAACCAACGCGAGGCAAGGCGAAAGCGTTCTCCTGTGCTATGATCTCATATACAGTGAGATTTTTATTTGCTTTTGGTGAACAATGGAAATGAGAACTTTTTGCGTTTTAGTTTTTCAATTCGTTTGAGAATTGAATTAGACGTTAATTGGAATAATTTCGCAAGTAAATAAATTGCATTTGGGATTGGAAGGGTGTGAATTGACATTTATTTGTGTGTAGGGAATCGACATAAGAAATTCATGAATTAAGTTAAATGTTATTTTAAATATTACTAACGAGAAAGAGAATGTTATCGAATGCGTTTTTTCCATTTTATAAATGTAAAATCAAATGATTTACGCTCAAGAAGTTCAAGTTTGTATTGCTTTCTGAAAACATCGAAACACAAAAAAAAAAGAAAAAGAATCTACTCAAACATGATTTCATGAATATTCATGACCCAGTTTTTGCATCAACAACTTAAGTAACATTTTGTGTGGGCTGTGAATGAGAATCTGTCAGAAAATATAGGACAATGGTGGAAAAAATTACTCGTGCATAATAAAAGCACTTGGTTGTTCAAGTGTGCAATGAAATTATGCGATGCCCATAAATGGTTTTCGAGGTAAATTACTGTCTTTGACTACATACAGGGTGGTCTATCTAGCATTTGGAATTTTAATTAGACATTTTTTTTTGTTTTTACAGCTAAAATAACATCCATGATATTATATATACGAAATTTAATACATCGCTAGACGAAATGCGACGCTTTTAGCTGTGGGTATTTAACCGAGCTTTTCTAAAAATGGAGAGACTTACAGTAAAGAGCGGCAGATGGTGTTTTAAGAGCTTTTTAAGATAGAACAAATACACATGATGGAAAGAATAATGAGCTGGCGCCTATCGTGGTACCGTTACTTTGCTCTCGGCGAATTTGACAATAAGTGACGTCATATTAGCACCAGTATGGCCAGATTACCATCTTCGTAACTTGATTTAGTATTTTTTTTGTTATTTAGCCTCGGAGTTTTAGTTCTTTCTTCATGACATTTTCCTAGCCTGTTCTAATTAAAAGTAAAGTTTATAATTTTGGAAAATATACATTTTTTTAAATTAGTTCCATTATTCACTCAGTTTTATTTAGCTTTACTTTTTTTAACATCTGGACGCATTGCCCGCGATTGCAGTTGTTTTTGGTGTTCTTCTGCTTTCAGCAGTCAAATCTCTCTCTCGCTACTGCAGTGTTGCCTAGCTTTGGATATAAAAACGCACTAAAATGCCCATTTAAAGAAAATAAAACACCAAATTTTTATTGAATTACTTAAAGAACTTTGTATGCGTGACAAATTGTCTTTAAAATGTGCGCTTTTTTAAATAAATGTGCTATGGTTATGTACAATTTAATTTATGAATTTTGTTAAGCGAAACTCTTTTGTTAAGAGAACGACTTTTTTGCTATATTTCAGGTTATGTAACAAAATACGGCACTCTTTTTGTAAAAATGTCATTACGGTTTCTTTATTATTTTCTGCTATTTTTTTTTTTTTTTGCTTATTTTTACTATGAATAACACCTCTTAATGCCCTATGTCCCACTAAGGATTGAGGACCGGAAGAAACGATTACACCTTTAAGGTTTTAATTCGCATTAAATAAATTCAAACGCTTTTTAAAATGTGTAAAAGGTTTTCAATCTTAAGAAGAGTTGAGAGAAAAAGATTTAATATTCTTGCATAACCTTAAAAAGAACAAAAAATTAAATTTGCGCTTTCAAAATAGCAAACTTTATAAGAATCAACAAATTTTCATTAGCACTAAAATCTTCTTAGAGTGACCTTTTTTAACCTTCTTTTGTTTAATAATACTTTTTTTTAACTTACAGTTTCAATTACAAAAAGAAACAAATACCAAACTTAAAAATTTTCGCCTTTTGGGTGTAAAAAAGCACTAAAATTATTGCGAAGAGCAAATGGTTGGCAACACTGCACAACTCGGCAAACGTCACGTCACGCACTCTCTGATGGGCGCAATTTTGTTTTTATCATTCTTGAGAAATACACTCAAAGGTTTGCCATTGGTTTCCGAGAGGCGACCGCTGTTAGAAAATAACATTTTCACAGTCGGTTTCGCACCCGAGCTCTACCGAATGGTAGTCACACCCAAACCCAATTGGCTGCAGCGGCGGCTTAAAAACATGTTTTCAAAGTGGTGATGTGACCGTTTGATTTGTATTTTGGTTGGACGTCGTCATTGGACTATCTTTGTGGAAGCAGATCAAGAAGCCGCAATTAACATGGCGCGGTAACGATCTTTTTGTTTCTCAAATTGAAGAGACTTCAATCTGCGCATTTCCTCATTCTAACATTCAAGAGCTGAAGCTCAGCTTTTTTCGAGAGCTGAACATTTTGCAAACATATGATACATAACCACAAAGAATCGGTGACGCTAAAAAATGCTACTTTAGGACAAATTGTTAATGAAGGCATCACTAGTAGTGGCGAGACATGGGTCTATGAATATCACCATGAAAAAAGCAATAATTATGGGAATGCTTTTTCTGAGACGAGCCAAAACCCACAAACTCTTTACTTTTATTGGCGCTTTTGTTTTCCTAATTAAAGAGTATAACACAGATGCTATTTCAACAAGACGGCATGTTTTATTATACAGAACAGCTTATAATCGATTTTTGTGCAGTATCTTCGAAAACGGAACAATCAATCGAAATGGTGATAGTAATTTGATCGCCTAGGAGCTGCGAGTTTACTCTATTAGACACTTTTTGCTAGGTGCGTTGAAGAATAAATGGCAGAGACAATTCAAGAGATGAAACCTGGACTCTAAGTTGCCGTGATATACACGAGTGCCGAAACCCGCTAAAGTGAGCTAAAGCCATCGGTGAAAATCATGTTAATGTATGATAATTGTGTTCGAGTTTCATAGAAGGGATTATTCGTTAAAACTAAGAAAAAACATCACTGAAAAGTATTCATGCGTCTTCTACATACATACAGCCAAATTAAATTCGAAGCTTTAGATGGACCACCCTGTACTATGAACGTACACTTTCAGAGGAGAAAGAAAAGAAGAAATTTAAATAGTATAAAAAAAGAAAAATGTGTTTGGGCGAAACTATAATTAATACACAGACAAGAATTTCTTATAATTTACATATTCGGCTTAAACCAATATATATAAGAGGTTTTGAAGACAAAAAAATTTATAATAAAGCTTAAAATCAAGGCCAAAAAATAACATTCAAGTTTTTTCTCACTAGTTTGCGCAGCAAGGCAGAATAATATTGAAGCTATGATGCAACGGAAGCAGGGATTTTAACTGTGTTTTCCAGAGGTTGTCAGTGTTTCTGTCGAATTTATGTTTAGAAGTATTAAGCACGCAATTTGGCATGGTAATATTTTTTTATCAATTCTCTTCATATATGGTCTATTTAAGATCATCAGAAAGGTCAGCATGAAGTGGAAGCGAAGAATAGACAACAGACCCTATTTTATGCTGGTAAGCAATTCTAAAAGAAAACTCCTCTTGACGAATACAAACAACAATTCACAAGTGTCTCATTATGTCCGCCTTCGCAATACAAAGGCGGTTCAACAAGCCCCAGCGTCAAAAGACTAGTTGACGGTATCATCTGAGATCCAGCCCGAAGCCATTGCCTACCGAGTGGCGACCTCTATTAGAAAAAAGAAAAGAATTAAGCGCATTCGAAAGAACTAGCAGATTTGCTGACGTCACCGGGGTCATGACAACGGTTTGTGTATGAGATTGTGTTGGTGATACACGAAAAAAATCGACATTGCCCCCGCTCATGTTAATACGTTGCCGACTGATTATTGGGCGAGTATGTGAATACGTGTGAAAGGAGTGGGCAAAATTCGGCAGTAGAGTACTCGGTGAAGTGGCAGCTGACCGAAGTTTCACGCACAAATTTGTTTTTCATCATAGCAGTTTGGTCAAACGTGATAATCTACAAGCCTTTATTTTGGTATTTCATTGCGACGGCGAGTTTCAAGCCCGGGTACTACCGAACAGTAGACACGCTCCAAGCCATTAGGCTACCGACGATCGAATAGGCAAGCGCAATTTGAGAAGCTGACGCATGGATCAGTCGCGTTGCGAATGAGTGTCGGTGCTGTGTTGTGCCGAGGATGAAGGATTTGATATATCTCAACACAATGGAGAGTAGCAAACTTCTCGTTGTGAATCGAATGCGAAGAAGGTCAAGTAAATCTGCTGACCAACAAGTTTATTGCAGCAGTTTTTAGGGATATGTGCGGTATTATTCAGTAAAAAGAGTAAAACAATCGCCGGCCACACCATATTACGCAGAGCTGCTATATCGATTTGACGCTGACTCGAAGCAAAAGCGGCTACATTTGGAGTGGCGAAATG
This sequence comes from Anastrepha fraterculus, assembly GCA_037575425.1. Lineage (NCBI taxonomy): Eukaryota > Metazoa > Arthropoda > Insecta > Diptera > Tephritidae > Anastrepha > Anastrepha fraterculus. Next base: position 47,963 of record JAYXIM010055944.1, on the reverse strand, counting down.
TTCTTTACTAAGAAGAAACGCATGTGTGCCAGCACAAGTCAGCAGCGACAATGGCATATACTTCAGTTTAAATTTCCTCCACTTATTTTGTGTTTCTAAATATGAAAAGATTCAGATCGAATGAGGAGGTCGTTGAAATAAACGCGTACTTTAAGCGCTTTCAAAAATTGCATTTTTTGGATGGGATAAACAAATTGGACGAATTGGATTAAGGGGACAGATACCTGTAAAATTGCGAAAAAAAATTTTTTTTTTGTCATAAAATGTTAATAAATCCTTTAAGAATATGTCAAAAAATTTTTAGAACATAAATTTAAGTATTTCTTATATTATAGATCGCCAACCGTGATGACTCTGTTCTTTGCGTTCGAGCGCTGGGAGAGGTATAGTTACGTTGTATTCAAACTTTAGACGCGGAAAATTCGCCCCAAAATTCATTTTTTTAAGCATTTTATTCCGCGAATTTTTTGTTTTGTTTCTTGTTTTTAATTGACATAGAAATTATGACATTAATAAAAAAAAAATGTTTGGTTTTTTGTATTCATCCCCACCGATTGAGAAACCCCGCTGCGACCTTCCTGGAGAATTGAGTGTACATCCGCCATTTTAAATGATTAAAATAAAAAAAAAATTTATATTATTCTAATGTATAAATAAACTGTATGCCAATTTTGAAAAAAATATATTGACTTCTTCATTTTAAATAATTTTAATGAAAATCAGGGAGTTGTGTTGTTGCTAGTTGCGAGTTGTCTCCTATGACTACATGAAGAATACAACTTTTTGTGGCGCAACTTAAAAATAGATAATAGAGGAAGGTCTCGACACAAATCCACAAAGAGTTGAAGACCCAATGTTGTGCGATCTTTCCTCAAACAGTTTGCATATAATAATTATTCAAATTCCCTTGCGACTAAATACAGCTGTACAAATGGATAGAGAGCATACAGGTTTGGTTGCTTTGTAGTTTAGTGGAAAGTACAATGGAAGAGAATGTTTTTAGCCTACGGATGAAACACGTTTAGTTTGCGGGTTTAAGAGTGGCTATAATGTGTTTCTGCAAGTTTCTGCTTACGCACCAAAAATAAAATCCTCCAACTAGCGTCATTTAATTGTTTCCATTTAAAAAGCAAATGTGTCACGCTTAGCGTAGCCACTTAGTGCTTTGGTAAACCGAATAAACTCTATGAATGTATGTATGTATGTATGTATGTATGATATTTAAGAATACTAACGTCATTGTACACAAAGGAGATAGAATAAAAAAAAGGGGGGACACTTAAATAACAAAAGCATATACCAGTTACTGACAGTGGAATAAAATTAGCATATATGTATGTATGTATGTAGTATTAACACTAGGGTGCATCACTCTCCCTTAGAACTGGACCGATCTGAACGTTCCAGCGAAAATTTAGTATTTTTATAAACAAAATTAGTTTTTAAAAAGATTTCATATCCGAAAAATTAGCTCAAATTATAGGGGTATTTAAGCTTAAAAGGTATGCATCACAAAGTGAGTCACTCTTCATACAAAAAAACAAATCGACACTGTTTTCCACCGGTTTTATGAAATTTAATATATTTTTCAAGACTTCCGCCAAAATATTTTGGAAAAATACTACGATCCATGTGAACCGAACCGCTCTGAACGTACCTCCGAAAATCAAGTTTTTTTATAAATAAAATTAGTTTTTAAAAAGATTTTATATTTGAAAAATCATTTTAAATGATAGAAATATTTAAGCTTAAAAGGTCTGCCTTCGCTTAGTCCAAGCGAAATTTTCTCCACCCATATTCCATCAAGGGAGGAGTGGACCAGGGGCAATACTTGGGGACAGGGCTCGGTTAACCTGTTCACGGATGGCTCGAAGTTGGACGGTAGGGTTGGAGGAGAAGGCAAAGAGCTCCCCATCAAACTCAAATTCAGGTTACCGGATCACTGCGGACTAAAGAAGCAGCGGACTGGCTACTTACTTGCGTAATAAATTTTAAGAAGGTAAATATTTACTCCTATAGCCAAGCGGCAATTGCGCCCTAGGCTCTATTATGGTGCATTCGAAACTGGTCAGGGAATGCCTGGTCTCTCTTTCGATTGCATCAGAATTCTTCGACATAAGGATAATTTGGGTACCTGGTCATAGTGACATTACTGGAAACTGCGAAGCCGACGAGCTGTCCAGACACGGGACCTGTGAGGCGGTGTTCCCGCAAAAGGAGAGGATCGGGATCCCCTTGACAGCCTGCGCTCTACTCCTCGAAGGATGGGCTTTGCAACAACTCAGCGAGTGCTGGGTAAGTAAACGAACGTGTAAGGTCGCGAAGTCCTTCTGGCCACGTTTGGATAGGAGGCGTTCGAGAGATATTCTGAGGATGACAAAATCTCATCTCTCAAATTTCGTGGGCATTCTCACGTGGCACTGCCCGCGGGGTACACATGCCGTGAGACTCGGAATTACTTCGAGTCCTTTTTGCGTCAGCTGTCTGGAGGAGGTGGAATCATATCACCACCTGCTCCTTAGCTGACCAGCTCTCGCGGGACTAAGATTTAAGCGTCTTGGTTCTCACTTCTTTTCTGCGCCTGCTGGTATAGCAGGTCTTGATAACAAAAATCTCATGAACTTCATCAGCAGCATAAAGAGGCTAACACAACCACAGACTAGTCACCGTTCATAGTGCACAAATACTTAACCCTCCCCACCCCTTCCCCTTCCGTCTTATCGTCCTTTTCCTTCATCTCTTCTCCCCCTCTTGCAATGGTATCACAAAGGATGAACAAACTTCTTTCCTCCAAGTTGGCTCACTTTCTGGGCAACCATCACTACCTAACCTAACCTGCCTAAAAATGTTTAAAATTTTTACCAACAGAATCTAAAAAATGATATTTGCGAAAAAAATATTGAGACGCGAATTGGTTAAGGAGTGGAAGGTCAGAAAATACCTTTACAATGAAGAACCCACTTGAACCATAGAAGTCTAAAGCGGTCAAGATTTGGCTGAGTTATTCAAGTTTTCCTTAAGCTTATATTCCAATTTTTTTTATAAATAAATAGCGGCGTATATTTTTTAGTGAAACACCCTAATACATATCTGTAGAAGAAAACTTAGTGCTTTTTGCTATATAAAATAAATAATTAAATATACATTTATTAGACTCGGATTACACTTTTGCAATATACATAAGCACAAAAAATGTAAATATAATATATGTATGTATATGAAGACAAGGTGGGGCCGAATTATTCCCCCTATCTTAAGATTAATAATTTTTGCAAATCGAGTCATACCTCAATCATATTTGGCACTTGTGAACTAGACAGCTGCAGTTTGCCAACAGACGGGCAATGGAGCGCGTAAAGGTCAAAATAAAGATTCCCATAACTCATTACTATTTTTTTCGTAAACAAGTTACTTAAAAAAAATGGATGATTAATTTTGCGCCACCTTGCATGAATGCGTATTTACTATAGCACGTATATTCTGCCACTGGATGTGCTGCATTTGAGGGCAAATCCAGCTTAATACGGGGCTTTAATTATAAGGTGTTTGCGTGCACACATGGACAAACACATACACGCGCACGACGTATGTGCGTTTTAAAAGCAGACCCCTAAGCTTACGAACATTTACTTTTGTTCTCTGCACACCAATTAAGGTAAATAAAAATGTAATCAAATAGTTCTTTATACACTTTACCAATTATACTAATGTAGAGTAAATATGTATGTATGTATGTGAGATATATATATGTTTGAAGAAGAACGCAAACCACCTTGACGTTAAATTGCATACAATTCGCACCTGTGCATGTCTTCATGTAGTAAAATGAGCGAACGATCGGTCTTCGGCTTAGACCACAAAAGTTTCTATTCGGCTTTTGCCCGAAAATGGCCTTACATTTATGTTAATTTTTTTGTGTGGAAAATTGTATAAATTTATTGTCCTTGTAATATTTTTAAATAGTGGCATTAAAGTCAACAAGATTCGCTTTTAAGCAGCTGGCTTTAAAATAAATATTTGCTCCACCATCAAGTGTAGGTAGTGCGTATTTTGCTCAATGCTGCAGGTCAGTTGGGTACAGAAAGACGGTGCCACTGGATCGATTATGTTTGTTGTTTTTACATTATAATACAAAGTTAGTAAATTCTTGCCAGTTTTACAGCTCAATTTTTAATTGATCAAACTGTTAAAATTTAAAACAGCAAAGGTTCGTATTGAAATTGTACTGCTTTAAATTTTAACTGCCTAATAAATTTTTAAATTGATTTGTGATATCGGAATATTAAATTATTAAACTATGCAACATTGATGTTTTTCACCAAAAATAAGTTTTTAAAACTTTTGATAAATTTTTTAAAAAGTTTGATTTTTTAGTTAAATTAGGTTTTCTAGAATATAAACTATATTTTCATAATAAAAAAATTAAAAAAAAACTATAAAAAAAAATAAAAAAATATATAAAAGAAAGTATTAAAAAACAATTATAAAAAAATATTAAAAAAATTATTTAAAAAATAAAAGTTCGATTTTTTAGTTACATTAGTTTTTTCAGAATGTGAGCTTTATTTTTATAACTAAAAAAAAGCTTAAAAACAATATTACAAAACAAACAATATTAAAAAAAAATATTAAAAAAAAATAATAAAAAAATATTTAAAAAAACAAATATTACAATAAATTATTGTAAAATTACTTAAAAACTAAAAATTTGATTTTTTCGTTAAATTATTTTTTCCAGGATGTGAGCTTTATTCTCATAATTAAAAAAGAAAGATAAAAAAATATTAAAAAAAATATTTAAAAAAAGAAAACAAAATAAATTCAAAAAATATTAAAAAAAATCATTAATAAATTATTTTTTCCAGAATGTGAGCTTTATTTTCATAATTACAAAAAAAACATTAAAAAAAAATATTAAAAAAAAATATTACAAAAAAAAAATGTTTTAAAAAAATTAAAAAAAAAAATTAAATATAAAATATTAAATTATTGTGAAATTATTTAAAAAACAAAAGTTTGGTCTTTTAGTTAAATTATTTTTTCCAGAATGTGAGTTTTATTTTCATAATTACAAAAACAGAAATATTAAAAACAAAACAAAGAATAAAAAAAAATTGTTTTTAACACAAGCTTTAAAATATCTACAAGTTTTTCAGCCAACAAGAGGAACTTGTATACATAGTATATTAACCATAGTATACATGTGGAGGTGCAAACAGACACAGTTCAATGCCTACTATGTCAACCCAACCCACTTTATCTACTGCGCACGAACTGGGGTTTTTAAAGATTAAGTGCCCAGGTGGTAGATAAACACTTGCATGCATGGATATATACGAGTATCGCTAGCGTTGTATATAGTTTTATAACCGTTCATGTTAGCTACTCTAAGGAAACTTTTCAAACTTAATAAAATATTCATACAACACAACGGACAGGATACCGCAGCTTTTTAGGGAGGTAGCGTCTACGGGAGCGATTTACTTGGCGTTTGCTATATAAAATTAGTACGAAGATATGTTTTCCGTTTCGTATTTGCTTAGCGAAACTGTGGTTCATTGAACTCACGGATTGCAAGTTTTTAGTACTTATTATAAATTATATGTATATATTATAAGCTACAGAGCTGACGGGAATGCTAATACGAGACGTAACAAACGACTACAGATATTTAATATGACGGAAATATTCCCTTCCTTAGTCTACTGGAATTTTTTTTTTTAATTTTTGAAAAGAGTAAAGCAAAATATTTGAAATTAATTCGAATTACAGTCGAACTTCTCTACAGTGAACTTCCATATAATGAAGCTCTCCTTATAATGAACTGGTTTCGAAGACACTGCTTTTTCGTTCTACTTTCGGTGTATTTTTGTCTCCTTATAATGAATTTCTATATAGTGAAGTTTTCTATATAATGAACAAATTTTTCAGCTGGAAATTCAAGCGTCCTAAGTTTTTGTCTCCATATAGTGAATTTTTTCAAAAGTTTTCTGTTGCAAAAAATTACAGTTAGATGTGGACAAACTGTAATGATGGGAATCCCAAAATTAAAACAGAAAGAGCTGAGCTATTACAGTTTTATTCAGTGATTGAAGTTAAAATGACGCACCGAAGCAGCATTTCGCTTGAAAAAAGTTATTAATGATTAACAAAGTTAATGAAGGAAAGAAAAAAAAAAGATATTGCCAATGAATTCGGAGTTCTTCCCAGCACTTTATCAAATATTTTAAAAAATAAGGAAGTGATTTTAAAAAATGCGGAGGATTTGGCGGTAAATACCAAACGAAAAACCTTGTCATTTTGAGGATATTGACGAACCACGTTGCACGTGGTAAGAATCTCCCTTTATCTGGACCATTATTGAAGCCAAAGGCCAAAGATTTTGCGGAAGTACTAGGACACCACGAATTTGAGGCAAGTACAGGTTGGTTAGACAAGTTCAAAAGTCGGCATGGCGTTATTCAAAAGACATTATGTGGGGAAAGTGCTGACGCCAACATAGAAAACCGTGATGAATGGGTAACGAACGTCTTACCGAAATTAATTGAAAATTACAACATTAACGACATTTTTAATTCCGACGAGACTGCTTTGTTTTTCAAATGCTTGCCAACTAAAACACTGGCATTCAAAAAGTAAAAATGCTTTGGTGGGAAGCAAAGCAAGGAGAGAATAACTGTCCTGGTGGGAAGCAATATGACTGGATCAGAAAAGCTAAAATTGCTGGTAATCGGAAAGGCCAAAAATCCGAGGTGCTTCAAGGGAATAAAATCTTTAGGTGTCGATTATGAGTTTAACAAAAAAGCACGAAATGGATTGTAAAACTCGACAAAAAATTTTGTGATCAAAACAGAAAGGTGTTGTTTTTTGTTGATAACTGCACTGCCCACCCTAAAGATGTAAGAGACAAGTTGAGAAACATTCATCCCGCTTATTTTCCTCCCAACATGACTTCGTTACTGCAACCAATGGACCAAGGCATTATCTACAACATGAAACAACATTACAGAAAACGAATTTTAACGAATATATTGACTCAAGTGGATGAGGGAAATTCTGTTATGGCCATAGACTTGCTGCAAGCAGTTCGAAATCTTAGCAATGTATGGAATGTCTATGTTAAACCAGAAACAATTGCCAACTGTTTTAAAAAGGCTGGATTTTCAAAAGATGCTACGCAGATTCCATTTGAGCATTGGGATGAAGAGGACCTTCTTTCAATATCGGATTTGGCTGCTTTACAGTCTTCATTTAAAAAAGTAGCAAATATCGAAGCATCGTTTGATGACTACGTAAATGTTGATAATGGTGTGCAGACTTGGGACAACCCATCCGAAGAAGATTTTCTCAACAGCATTTTTGAAAGTCGCGGAGTTCCAGCTGAACCTGGTAAGCATTTATCTTTTTATAGTCAAACAAAAATTAAATATGTAAATATTATTTCAGATAACGATGAACACGATTTGACCGTTGAAGAATTGGCAGAAACTGAGGAGGCATTACCTACGTTGATACAAGCTGCTTCATCCATTAGCGTAATTAGAACCTTTGTGGAAATGAGGAGTGACGTGCCGATTAATGTTTTCAACTCTCTATATGATTTGGAAGCTTTTATTGAAATTGAAAAATGGTAGACTGTAATTCAAACCAAACTCACTGATTATTTTAAATAAAGTTACATAAAAAATCAATGTTTCTTTATAATGAAGTTTCTATATAGTGAAGTGATTTTCAGGTCCCGTGCGAATTCACTATATGGAAGTTCGACTGTATATGTATTTACAAAGTTAATTAAGGGGGAAGCCTGCTTTAGAGGCTTCAAAAAATCGATTTTTTTTTCATAAATGTCTTCCCAAACTATCCAAGAATGTGTCCTCAAAATTTCAGAAGCGAATTCAATATATTTTCGGAGTTACTGACGAAATTGTGAGCAAGCGTCGAACAGGTAAACGAGTGGATTTTTTATATACAAAAACTTTGACGCGCGATTTCTCGGTTTTTTATTTTTACGATTTTTCCTAATTGGCGGGAAAGATAGGGGAAAAGTTAAACGTCCTATCGAAACGAGATAACATTGATTGTATTCGGAATTAAATTCTCTTCTAGTTGAACCTAAAAAACCTTAAGAAAGTTATGATTAACCCACTTTTTAAACAATCTAAAGTAAATGTTTTTTTCCAAAAAAAATTAGTTTTTCTTTAATTAGCGAAAAATTGTTGAATCTCTCACTTTTTGTTTAATTTTCTTGGTTAAACTAGAAGCTATACTATACTAAAATAAAATTTTTTTTTTGGTTTTTGGTTTCAGATGAAAATTGCGACCTGCATCTTTCCCGCCGCACGACACATGCACACTCGAGGCGCCTCGGCAAAATGCTTGTACCAGACATTATATGACATATATTTTAATGAAAAAATTTGAGAAGACTGTTGAAATATATAACAATAAAACCTGAAAGTTTCGTTTCAATCGAATATTTCTTTCCTTCCCAAAAAAATCCACGAAAAAATCGATTTTTTGAAGCCTCTAAAGCAGGCTCCCCCCTTAAGTCAAAAATAAACTAACATTTAAAAAATATTTCGCTGAATTAGCTTAGTGCATAATACCTTCACTCAGGCTATTTAAAAAGTAGTACACCACAATGATAGTCATCGAATGACCTAACCTATTCCCCTTCCAAGCGAGATTTTACTTTCTCAATAGCCAATTGAAAATACATAAGAGAACTGGTTGGAGTGGGTTGCAGCGAATTCGCACTGACATTCACAATGACAGTAACAAACAAAATCCAATGATCCGCCCACCCAACCAGCCAACCACCAACACTTTGCACCACCAACAAGTACTTTACAAATTGATTTCCAAAAGTATAACAAAAAAACAAAAATGAAAATAAAATAAAACGAATCCAAGTGTAGGGTAAAAATAAAAGTCATATGAGCACTTGTAGCCTGAGAGAGGCCATCTAGTAGATAGATTTACATGTGTGTATGTGTGTGTGTGTAATCTCTATATAATATTTTCCATGTGCAATAATGTATACTGTGGATAGATTCACTTATGCACTGGCAGCATTTTTTTGCACAAGTAAGCAGCCAACGTGCAGAAAGAAAAAGTTTTGCAAAATTTGATGGGATTGCGGCATAAATTGCTATAGACACATCTACATTTAGGCGTACAGCAGTAAGCGGCATTATGAAATGTGTTGCGCACATTCATAGATATTCGAAAGTATATAAATGTATATGCAGTTATGTGAGTGCCGCAACGTGCGTCGTGCCTGGGGAGGTCGAAAATCAAAAGGTGAAAAAATGAACAATGAAATAGAGAGCAGTGACGACCTCATTACAGAGGTGCCGTAAGGATAACTGCACACAATGGTACATAGAATTCGATCCAAACAAAGATGAAATTCGCAGCTGAGGAATTGCAGTGCAATTTTTATTTGCAATTGTTTCGCCTATGCAAAAGTAAAGGCCTCCTGCTTTAGGTAGGAAACGACACAAGGGCAATTTTTTTGTTGAATAATTAAAATTTTTTATCTCAGAGAACTTGGCAAATAAATTAGTGAACTTATGAAAAATTTTATTTTGCAACTTTTAAACGTATTTTTGGCTGATTATGCGCGGCATTTCGCTTTTGAAGCTTCAAAAATTATAAAAGGTGGTTAAATTTCAAGGGCCGATGTTGAATGTGAACCACACCTTAACGTCAACGACCCCGTTCGACTTCTTTCTTTGGGGTTATTTGAAAGAAAAGGTGTACATCGATAAGCCAGCAACAGTTCAAGAGCTAAAGGATGAGATTACTCGGCACATTAACGGCATAGAACCTCAATTATGCCTCAGCGTCATCGAAAATTTGGCTATACATACAGTATCGGACAAAACATTTACAACTGCAATGCAGCCTTGAATTTATTTTTTGTCATAATGTCATTCTTCACTCAATTGCAATTCAATTTCACGCTATGGATACTAAAGCATCTGAGTAATATTTTCCAAAAAATCTTTTCAAGATCCTTTCCTTTTTGTAGCTGTATTAAATTATCTGGCAACTATGAGCGACAATCAATTGCAACCTTGTGAGCTTAGCTATATAACGGTAAAAATGCTTGAGCTTGGTTTTGTTTTCTAAATGTTCTGAGTTTAGTTTAATCGTGTCAATTTGTGAACATCAGTTTTGTGCAGAATTTGTGGCGATAACACAATTTTTTTGTAAAGTTGAGTTAAATGAAGTAATGGCTCGAAATAAGTTCGGTGAAGTATTACGCGCGCGTGTTGTAGATGAATATAACAAAGGAATGACCCAGAAAGATATATCCATAAAATATAATATTCATAAGTCATCAATTTCTCGAATTATTGCGAACTTTATAAAAAACAAAAACGATTGCAGTTCGCAAGGGATCACATAGATTGGCCATTAAGCAAGTGGAAAGCTGTTCTTTTCAGCGACGAATCCAAATTTAATTTTGTCGGAAGTGATGGCGTATCCTACGTTCGACGCCCACGTAACAAGCGTCTTCAAAAATCATACTGTGTAAAGACTGTTAAGCATAGTGCTTACATTATGGTCTGGGGATGCTTTTCTGCTGCTGGTTTGGGACCACTCCATCGTATTATGGGCATAATGGACCAGTACATTTACAGGGACATTATGGAATCGGTAATGCTGCCACATGCTGAGTGGGAAATGCCCTTGAAGTGGGTCTTCCAACCGGATAATGACCCGAAGCATACGGCGAAGGTCCTGAAATCATGGTTCCAGAGGAATAAAGTGGACGTAATGGAGTGGCCCCCACAATCCCCAGATCTTAACCCCATAGAAAACCTATGGGAAATAGCAAAAAAGAGAATTGATCGGACTAATGTGGCAAATACTGACCAATTTTTCGAAAGAGTCCTGGAGGCATGGAGAAATATACCACAAACGATAGTTGACAATTTGATAGCTTCAATTCCGAGACGATGCAGAGCTGTTATTCAGAGCAATGGTTTTGCCACGAAATACTAAGTTTAATAAAAATAGTTTACTGATTTCCTTTAGTTGCAATTGTTTTGTCTTATTAGATACAGGTGTTGGACACATTTGATTTTTAAATTTAAGATATGAACTGTTGAATTTGAATAAATTTGTTTTATTTACGTAAATCAACATCTTTTATTACAAATAAAGTGAAATTAACAGGTTCCAAACAAATAACGGCTGAGCAATCGAAAGTTTTCATTGCCCACATTTTAGTTGTAAATGTTTCGTCCGATACTGTAATTGAGCCATACCAATTTTATCATAATAAAGAGAAATGACAATAATTTCCTAAAAAAATTGTATTTTATTCAAAATCAACACCGGCCCTTGAAACTTAACCGCCCTTTAGAAGGCGAATTCATTAAAGGTGGTGGCACTAGACCAACGACAATCCCTTGTGCGTTTGATTGTCAACGCGAAGTATTGGCAAAGTAGAAAACAAAGAATGAATTCGCCCTGTTTCATTTTGGGCTGACAGCAACATTGACATAGCAAAAGAAAAAAAAAAAACAGTTGGTTTACCGATACCACCTTTAATAGATTCGACTTGAAATTATAGAAAAGGTTTTTTTTTATAGTCAACTTTCATCAGACAACTGGAAATCTGCGAATATATTTCTCTTTCGAAATGTCTCGTATAAAGACTTTCAGTCATTCAAACTCTTGAGGGCATAAATTGGTAAAAAATAGAAGCGTACGAAAAATTAGTAATTACGCACAACTGAAACTCATCAAAATATTTTTTATTCTGAACCCATTTACAGCAAACGAAAGGTGAGCGAAGTGAATTTATAATATATATTATATATATAATTGGCGGGTACACCCTTTTTGGGTGTTTGGCCGAGCTCCTCCTCCTATTTGTGGTGTGCGTCTTGATGTTGTTCCACAAATGGAGGGACCTACAGTTTCAAGCCGATTCCGAACGGCAGATATTTTTGTGAGGAGCTTTTTCATGGCAGAAATACACTCGAAGGTTTCCCATTGCCTGCCGAGGGGCGACCGCTATTAGAAAAATGTTTTTCTTAATTTTGGTGTTTCACCGAGATTCGAACCACGTTCTCTTGAATTCCGAATGGTAATCACGCACCAACCCATTCGGCTACGGCGGCCACCTGAATTTATAAAATATAGGTCATTAAAAATTGATTCGAGGGCTTTGATTTGCGCTTAGAGTAGCGTTCAAAATAAAAGCACAGCCAGAAAAAAAATTTGAGCATTCGTTATAAGAAGAAAATGCACAACATTGGCAAAAACAGAACAGCAAAAGCAAAAAGTAACAAAAAAACTCTAAAACAAACAAAAAAAAAACGCTAATAAAAAAAAAATTGAAAATAAACCTGAATTTTGATCCACTTCATATTTGTGAAATATTATATCAATATTGAATAGACCAAAAACTGTATACCCAAATGTTTTCAAAAAATTCTGAAAAAGCTTTTGAATTTACTCAACATTTTTTTGAATTGCTTAAAATTTTGTGCGAAGTTTGAAACTTTCATTTTATATGGTTTTTGTTAAACAATGAACTATATTTGTATAAAACAAATAAATAAGAAAGCAAAATAAAAACAAAAGTAGTCAAAACTTTCCAACATTCGAAGATGCCCAGCCGCCCAGCAGGAAAAATTTGCTTAAAAACCAACGCGATTTTTGATTCACTTCAAACTTTCACTTATAAAATTTGTTTTTATTTCCTTGACAATAAATTGAATACAAAAATAAAAAAAATTAATGCAAAAAAAATAAAAATAAATAAATAGTCGAAACTTTGAAATATAATATGTCGCGTGGCTTTTATTTCGATCGCCATTGTATATATATTCAACGATAAGATAATATTCCACTTCAACGAAGAGTTATAAGAGAAACCTCGAACATGCGAACCATGCAAAGAAAAAAGGAGGTTCCAGGTAAGACGATTAAGTCAATTTTGTTAAGTGGCTTAATAAATAAATTCCTAAGCAATGTTCAGCCAGCTTCAGAAGGGAATCTAGGTATTGTTTAGCGGCGAAGAGGTGTGAGTGCTTAACACCTAATATATCCTGTCCCTTTAGTGAAAGCTGTTTTTTTTTGCTGGACGCAAATTTGAGGATATTCAGAATTCTTAAAGCGATTGCCTCCCTTACTGCACGACAGACAGACGCCAGTTTGCAGCCGTACCTGCTGATGAACAGGCGCTGTATACCCTGACTAGCCCGCCCTTAGGCCGAATAGCTCATGCCCAAACTGGTGCTTGGCAGAAGTCGAATGTTGTAAGCAAGCAAAAGTACCCCTTCTGGACACTCGCAAATCTGGAAGCAAATCAGCAAGCGACAATAGGGGTGTATTCCGAGACGAACTTAATCCAATAAAAGTTGTTCGCGGAAGAAACACTTCAAAGCAAATGGTCACCTGTTTTTTTGCGGAAAGTCTGCTCATGTCGCAACTGTACCACTAGGGAAACTTAAAACAGTCAATTCTGAGCGATACATAACCAGTTGTTTGCCAAAAGTTTTCAGAGCATTAAGGAAACCCAACCGTCCAAGATGAATCATCTTTCACCAAGCCAATGTGAGCTCACACAAGAGAGTTTTTGATTACTCAATGGCTCATCCGCTTTACAGCTCTGACTTGGCACTCAATGTTTTATTTTCGTTCCGGAACATCACAAATACAATGCCTGTAGAAGCTGTTTAAGCCTTTGGCGGTGTCCACTTCGGAGTGACAAAGGTGCTTTGAAAATTGGTTCAATCGAATGCAGAATAAAGCCATTTTCATTTTTATTTTACTGTATTTCCATTATTGGCCGTAAAATAAAAAGTATTTTTAGTATTAAATATAATTTTAAATGGGGTTCAGGTGTTCACTAGTAGCCCAACATAGATCCACTGGAAAGATTGACATTTTCGCCAGATGACAGGCAATCAAGGTTTTTGTGGTAACTGTGTGTATTTCTTGTTATTATTAGGTTAAAAAGTAAATAGCGACCAACGCTTAAGATTCCAATATTTTTCCTAAGTAGAGAAAGACAATCTTCTCCTGAGAAAAACCTGAACCTGTTGTCTTAAAAATTATGTATTTAAAGGAACTTGAATACCTATGCGCTTGAATAGTTTTTAGCAACACAAAGTGCACCTTCTACGAGTACTACTTTACTACAACAAGGCGAAGTCCAAAATAAACAAGACTGGTGTCATAAAAATGTGTTTGATGGCGTCATCTTCTTGATGAGTTAGTGCGTTGGAAGTTACATCCCTAGGTGACTTCCAATTAAAGCTTGGTGACATTCGGTCCAGTGGAGGCGAAGTTATTGCGTCTAAAGTGACAGTATGTTTGAGTCATCGGTACAAAAATGAGTTTCGAACAAAGAGCTAATATTAAATTTTGTTTTAAAATCGGTAAAGCGTTTACCGAAACATTTGAATTGATGATACACGTTTCAGAGATGGTTGTGATGACATAAATGACAGTAATCACCGAAAACTCCATCGAAATTGTTCGTACATTTATCAAAAATTAACCGAAATTATCGTTGAAATTCATGGAATCGGAGTTGAATATCTCCAAAACATCAATTTATCGCATTTTACAATAACTAATCATTTGGGCTTACGAATGGTCTGTGCACGTTTCACTCCGCACAAGTTAACTGAGGACCAAAAATGGCTCAAAACTCAACACAGTAAAGAGGCGAGAAAAGACGAGAACTTCCTTTACAACATTGTAACTGGTGATGAAACGTGGTGTTTCCAACATGAACCTGAAACGAAGCGTCAAAGTGCCGAATGGAAGGCCCCAGACGAGTAACCAACCAAAAAATCGCGTTTGGAGAAGCCAAAAAACAAGTCGATGCTCTTTTGTTTTTATGATTCCAAGGGAATTGTTCACAAAGAGTTCGTGCCAACGGGCCAAACCATCAATGCAATTTTCTACCTTGGCGTTTTGAAGCGTTAGTTGCATCGCATTTGTCGAATTCGCTCCGAATACCGCGAAGTAGGAAGTTGGCGCTTATTGCATGATAATGCACCATCTCATCGATCCACTCTTGTGACTGATTTTTTGACTAGAAATCGCATTTTAACCAACAATCACTCACCGTATTCACCTGATATGACTCCCTGTGACTTGTACCTATTCGGAAAATTGCATTTGACCATGAAAGGAAAATGTTTAGCGTCCGTAGAGGCCATCCACAAGGATTTCGAAAAGCTTTTACATCGCGCAAAACAGTGTATCGAGGCCAGAGGGGGAATAAATAAATAAATAAATAAACTCGAAATTATCAGAACAAAGTTTCTGTCGTTTCTATTTTAGCTCAGTCTTGTTTACTTTGGACTTCACCTTGTAACTCACATAAGTGCTTACTAATTTGAATTCACAAATTTCTCTGCTTCTTCCGTTTATTACCGAGGCAACTGGAGATGCATTGAACTTTCGATTTACTTACCTCGTGGATGTAAGCGTTCCGGCTTGAACCAGGCATCTGAAATGGTGATATACATTTTTTACTTGGTCGGTATTAAGTTAGTAAAGATAGTAAAGTTGCAAAGTAGTAGTTTTAGATATTAGCAATTAATGTAAAGTTGGTGAAAAGAGAATGGTAAGGAAAAAGAAAAAGTAGAAATTAGCAATGAATATAGTAAAGGAATTAAAATGGCTGAAAATGAGATGAAGTGATAGTACTTAGTGGGTATTACATTTATTTACATACACTAGATTATCGTCATTGTCGGCGTTAAGCTTATCATTTCGATTAGTTACATAAAATTGCGCCCTAGGGCACTTGATGCTATAAAATAGTCGTATATAATAGACGCAAACTATTTGCTTTTACTCGATCTTTTACTATGAGACTTGCGTTAACCGATTACTTTTCAGGGTGGATTTCCATTTTCGGATTTTTCCTTTTTTAGTAGTAGTAGTAGTAGGGGTAGAATCGTTTCCTCTTGTAGTTCGAAACGCATTTTTATAGGTTTTTGGCAATATCAAGAAATTGAAATTTAAATCACACGAAATATTTGAAGAGCAGGAAGCAGCTTTATACAATTTCTAGTAGACTATACTAAAAGACAGCTCAACAAAAACAATTTATATGTTATATAAAAAAAATTATTATTTATATAAAAAAATAACGAAATAAACTATAAAATACATTTTTTTTCTTTCAATTTTTAAAATGTTTTGTTTTTGTTTACTCCTTACACTATCGGATTGCAATTATTGGTGAAATTGGTTATTATTGAAAAGCCTCTCTATCCTCAATGGTCCGGCGGAGTCATTGGACCTTACTTTTTCGAAAATGAAGCTGGAGCAACAGTTACGGTGAATGGATTGCGATACCGAGAGATGATTAACGATTTTTTATGGCCGAAATTAGATGGTATTGATCTGGATAACGTATATTTTCAATAAGACGGCGCTACGTGTCACACAAGCAACGAAACCATTGATCTTTTACGGGAATAACACCTCTTATTGGAAAACCCTTTATTATTGGAGTACATTTGAATTAAAACAAAAGCGGCAAAATGCACTTCAACCAGTCAAAAAAACAAAGTAGTTCTACACGAAGTACAGAATGCAGAGGTGTGTCAAACATCTGACCTTTAGCGGCTTTTAGCGATTTTGCAGAAATCAGCTGATTGCTGGCAGCGTTTTGTTTACGAAAAAAATGGTATTGTTTTGAGGATATATATATATATATATATATAGTATATCAATAAATTATTTCTTTGCCGTCTAATTATGGATTCGAATGGATTGGATAAGTGTGTGAATTCGTGTGAGAAGAGCCGCCAGAATCCTGCTGCAGAGTAGCTGGTGACGTGGCAGCCGAATTTACTATCAACATTTTACTTCGGATAGCTAAACCTGGTATTCTAACATCCTTGCGAGTACGCGGTGACGTAGTAGCTCAAATTACTCTCACAATTTTGCTTCGAATGGCCAAACCAGGTAATCTATCATCCTTGGAAGGTCTATGTTGATGGAATAATGACTCTCCTCAAAAAATGGAAATATACCATAATATATCATGGACTAAAGCGGCACATGAATAATTGATTTAGAGGTGCATTAAAAATTATTTAAAATATGTGTTACCTTTGCTTAAATTCTTTATTGCACTTTTTAGGCCGTCGAGAAAAACGGTCCTAACATTTTCATTTCACTATGTCCCCCTAAGTAAAAGTAAATGCATATTTTCTCTTATTGAGTTACTCTTAATAGATAGCGCCATGATTTTTTTACATAGCATACCTGTACATGAAGAGTTGATGGTTGTTATTGCTGCATATTTATCTAATATTTTTTATGCTTATGGCGTTTTTTTAACAAACGAGCGGGAGGCGTACAAAGCTGACACAAGGCGAATTCATATAAGAGGTTAGGGGTAGTCAAAATCTTCAAAAACTTGGAGCTCGAACGCGCTGGAGCGTTCGATTATCTATTGATAAAACTAATTTCTCTCGCCCGATCGATTTTAGATGAATCTGCAAGGACTTGTGATGATCAACTCAAGGGACTTCTGGAGCACACAAACAACGATAACTTTTACAATTATTAATTTTTTGCTAAAGTCAAGTCGAAACATGATGTATTATAGCTATGTTTTTATTTTTGTGAAATAGGGCAATTGACTACCAAAAAAAAATTATTGAAAATCATCATTTTTTCGGGCCTCTGACTGCACCTAACCCCATAAGGTAGTAGCGGTAGTACAAAACCAACATTTCCATGTATTTTATTTTTACTTTATGCGTAGACTGTCAAAGTCAGCTGATTACTGCTATGTACAAGAGTGGAAGAAAACTGCGTATGTTCAGCAGTTCGGCATGGAAATTGATGAAACCAAGGCATAGGATATCATTTCTTGTACATTTGTGAAAAGAAATTAAAAGGGGAGATTAAATAAAGATTAAATGTTTGTTACATTTGTAACAAATTTACGGCAAAGCGATAATACCAAATATCAAGAAAAAAATTTTTTCAGTCACATACATATAAGTACATATGTATATGCGCTGTTGATGTATTTGAAATCGCCATGCGCTCGCCTGTTTGGTAACCAACCTAGAAATACAATTTTTATAAGTTCTCTGCATAAACCAGCTGTATTCTTTTGCACCTGACTTGCAAAAGAATACTTGACTTGCAAAAGAATACTGGGTAATATAAAGGGTGGTTGAATTTCAAGGGCCGATGTTGAATGTGAACCACACTTAAACGTCAAGTTTTTTTCTGCATTTCATTTGACATTTTTCAATTTCAGACTAACTCAATTTGAACCATGAAAAGATACACAATCGAGCAACGCGTTAAAGTTGTTCAGGCTTATTATGAAAACGGGCGTTCAAATCAAAATGCATATCAAAGAAAATCATCTTCAGTGATGAGGCACATTTTCACCTCAGTGGATTCGTCAATAAGCAGAATTGCCGCATTTGGGGGAATGATAATCCAAGAGTGATTGCCGAAAAACCAATGCACCCACAAAGAGTGACTGTTTGGTGCGGTTTGGGTCGTCATTTTTGGGCCGAATGAGGCCGGTCAGGCAGTTACTATGAATAGTGTTCGCTATCGTGAGATGGTAACGAACTTTTTATGGTCCGGATTGGAAGATATGGATGTGGACAATATGTGGTTTCAACAGGACGGTGCCACTTGTCACACAGCTAACGAAACAATGGCTCTTTTGGGCGAAAAATTTGATGGCCGAATAATCTCACGTCGCGGCGATGTCAATTGGCCGCCAAGATCATGTGATTTGACATCGTTGGACTGCTTTCTTTGGGATTATTTGAAAGAAAAGGTGTACGTCGATAAGCTAGCAAAAATTCAGGAGCTAAAGGATGAGATAATTCGGCACATTAACGGCATAGAACCTCAATTATGCCTCAGCGTCATCGAAAATTTGGACCATCGGATGGAGGTGTGCCGCCGAGGCCGCGGCGGTCATTTGGTCGATATTTTGTTCCATACGTAATTGAGCCATACCAATATTATCATAATAAAGAGAAATGACAATAATTTTCTAAAAAAAAATGTATCTTATTCAAAATCAACACCGGCCCTTGAAACTTAACCACCCTTTAGTATATAGAAAAGTATTTTCTCAGTTCTGCGAGGTTAGCGATTACTAGCGTTTTTTTTTGGTTTTTTTTTTTTATTTCTGGTTGTATAGAAATATTAAAAAAAGAAAATGAATTTAAGTGCAAACACTTTTACCATACAAAAGTCTCTTTGGCGTTTTTCGAATACGAGAAATCTGAATGCGCTTTGGTGCACAACCCCTTAAAATTACACATTTTAACGTTTTTGTCGGCTAAGAAGCTCATAAAATCAGATCTACTATACGAGTTGTTACTTTCATTTTCTTCGTTTTTTGAGCTAAGCAAAAATAATTCATAATTTTCAATGGTCTTCTACCTGTTGTTCACACGCAATGTGAAAAATCACTTAACACTTTGCGGCATATCTAAAATAGTAAATACCACAAAATAGTTCGCATGATTTGCCCGTAAGGTGAATGCAAGTCTATGAAGGAAAACCGCAAAAATGCGTACCGTTATGTATAAATTATATTTATGTACACATATTGAATTGCTCAAGCGGTTTCTTAAAAGATAATAAAACGACAAAATCATATCTAACAAATCTGGTAACGCAGCCATGCACCTTGCTTTCATTGGAAAATTCTTATTATTTATAGATAACGAGAAAATTAACGGCATTTTTCCTTACTAATATACAAAATTCAAATCTTGGTACAAGAGTGTGATTCACGGACGCGTTGTTCAGATAATTTTGTAAATAAAATATGTCAATTTGATATTCTGCTCGTATACGTTGGGCCGAATAAAAAATCAGCTGCTCTAGTAACTGCACCTCGTATGAATCTAGTTTTTGTATGTAAATACGTTTGAGGTGGGTTTCAAATTAATTTCTATGCGTTCGAATGTCGATTTTTATTCATCAACACTATTTTTTTTTTTTAATTTTCATAAAAATATATTAACCAACCTCTTCTCTTTCCTAACTTTCCTTCCTTAATTTTTGTTTAATTTATAGTTCTGCCTGTTCTTGCGATTATTTGCATACTTCCGACTTCACTCTACTTAGCAAAATTAATCGAATATAAAAGAGCTGCCCAGAGAATTCCATAGTCGTAAACCAAGATTATTTTAGAATCCTAGATTAGGGTTATTAATTTACTTGTTCCAAAGCAAATTGGAGTGATAAGCTGGGCAATGACGATAACCTAGCATGCGAAAATATTTCTATTATTAACAGATAATAAAAAGTGTGAGAGATTTCTAAAGATATTGGCAAAAAAAATGATGCGCTCAGACTTAGTATTTTTGTTTGTTTTTGCTTTACTTTTTTTGTTGTAGTTGTTTTTGCATTTTTGTTTTATGATAGTAGAAGGTTTAAAAATATCAGAAGAAATTTAAGCTGCTTAAATGTAAAAAAAGTTGTGAATAAGAATTTAATTAAGCACAAACGCCAGAGCAGAGGCAAACCGCATTAAGAAAAGCACATAACTGCTACAATTAAACAAAAACACAAACAACAAAAAATAGTATGTGCACAACAATAGTTTATTTAAGCATAACTAAGAGAGAAGAGAATTGGAAACTAAAAAGAAATTAGCGAGCAATAAAACGACTACGACCGTAGGGCCGCAACGCTTGCGCCACCACACCACCAGCGAAAGAAAGTTTTTCCTACTTTTAAATAAAAATAACGAGTCAGCATATGCGTGAGACATATGCACATATCTACTTATATACATTACATAGAATCTAATTGTTGTTACTGCACACACCAAACCATTTAGCGTAGGTTAGTTCGGGGTAGGGTGATGTATTATATACTTATATACACACACATATGGATGCATATGTATGCATGTGAGTACAACTAAATGTGTAAGCCAGTTTGTACAGAGCGATACTTGCAATAGAGAATGGACACACCATGTAAGTAAGTATATACATATGTACGTACGTATGTAGTTATGAATTCATATTTTCACTTACGGGGATCTAAAAGCGAACAAATCAATGGTCGCTGTTTGTAAACGCCATTCTGTGCAATTTCTCCATTCGATTCCATTTTTCGTCGGCGTATTTGATTTTGGTGTGGTTTTAAGCAGGCCCGTTTCTATCTTTTAATTTGATTTATCAAAATATGTTTTAGCCGCTGTAGTTGTGTATTACAATAAAACTGATTTTGTAGCACGATTAAAAAAACGAGAACACGCTAAAAAGAAAACGGCGTACAAAAACGCATTTGCACAGGCACGTAATAACAAAGAATTTTTTCTTCGATTGCTGTCAATGTGAGCAAAACAAAATTTTATTACGTCTGCGCTTTCAAAACTATTATATTTTTGGTTTTGCGTTTCTTTTTTTAATTTTTTTTTTATTTTTTTGGTTTTTTTATTTACATAAATTTTATTCTCCAATAAAATTCTTCGTGAATTTGGTAAAATATTCACTTTATTTGATTGTTGTGTCTCCTTTTTAACTTGTAAAAAGCAACGCAATTACAAAAACAATTTTCGGAACGTCACCATTTATCGGCTATACGCAAAAAATACCTCCGCTGCTCGCTTTCGCTGTACCAGTTCGTATTGGAAACTGTCTCACTCTGAGCTTAGCTACAAACACCCAAGTAACTGAATTCTTTACGTTTGTCCTGCCAACAGAATGTAGAATTGAACTACCCGCTATACACAAACAATAAAGCAGCCCAGGAAAAACCTGCGCATTGCCTGTAGACAGTAACGAATTTTTGTCTCGTGTTGGAGACTTTCGGCAGTCATCGGCTTGTCCTTATTATTGTTTTTATGAAATGCTGCCACCAACAACTTGTCCGCTATATGTAAAAGTAGTTCAAGACCCACTGCTATCAAGCTTAGTTAATTCCTCGGCTAACCACAAATAACAAAGGCATTTGAACTCATAAAGGGCAGCTACCATACATAAACTCGTAGAAGGGAAGTGAAAAAGCTTCCGGTTCGTCTACCACTTTGGTGGGTTTTAGTTCGGTTGATTGAGTGCTCGTGCAGTCTATAGGAAGCAATTCATACATTATCGATTTTCAGCTGGGGTTTTTGTAGAGAATTTGCGCCCTCTTTTTTTTTTTTTTGTTTTTGTTGTGCTAGTGCATTATGACAATGTCAGTTATGCCACTCAAGCACTGTGAATGTTGCAGTGTGGTGAATAGTTGGCGCTTGACGGATGGTGGATTGTGCGCACAAAATTCACACGATTCTTTGCACATGCTCAGTGTTTCGTAAGTAGTTACTTATAGAATTTGCTTAGCCAGCATAACCCGGAGTTTAGTGGAAATTATATTCACTCATTCAATGAGCCGGGACGTCAGCTTCTTTTGTAGCAAAAGTGGTTGAATTGCTAGAGGTTAAATTGATTAAGTAATGAAATGCATATTTTATGAAAACTTAATACAGAAAATTGCTAGCGACACACCCTCTTTTGATATCGACAGCCCACAAGTGACAAGGCCAAAATGGCGCTAGACGAGGGCCTACTTTTTTATGGTTGCCAATAATGTACTTATATTAGTTATTGGTTAAAAAAGCGCAAATATAGAATAAAGAGGACATTTTTTTTATATCTAAATCAGCCTAGTTAGTAGGTAAGGTAGATGAAATGGTTGAAGTACCACACTGGCACTCCCCAAGCAGCACTAACGCGCCGTTTTGATACCATTATAAGACCCCCAACAGGAAGATATCTACAGCCAACCAGAGCTGTTGATGTAATGCAGAAGATAGATGGGATTTAGGGGGGCGCACTGCCCTAGGCTGTCGAGCTACCAAACCCGGACATTTACACGGAAAGTGCTCAACAGTCATCGTCTCTGAAAGGTCCCCACAGCTTCTGCTATGGGGGTTAAATCGTAACTCTAAAACTTTTCCGTGTGTAGACCGGTAAACACAACTACGAGTTTGGAAATTTAATGGCGTGAAATCCCCAAGACTTTATATGCACATGAAGAAGTGGAGCTCTGGATCTTTTCTGCGCTTTCCTGACAAATAATTTGTGCAATTCCCCTTTAACAACTGTCAGGGGGATGCCGATGACCGTGTAGGAGGGCCTTGAGGCCAATTCAGTCTCCCCCTTCCTCGCAAGATCATCAGCAACTTCATTTCCCTCTATGTTCCTATGTCCTGGAACCCAGATTAGAAAAATGCTACCTGCACACCCAAGAGATTTAATCTGCTCGTTACTGGAGTTTACTAGTTTGGTTCTGCACCATTGCGATTTTTTTTTAGCTCTCATGTTTAAAAAAATTGGTCCTATAAATTCGAAACTATTGGACTACCCGGTATTTTGTTTAAGTTTTATAAAATTAAAAAAAAATTATTTATTTTTTATTCTATTTTTATTTTGCTTATTAAAACATATTATATTAAATTTAATTTCAATTTATTTTATTTTATTTCACTTTAAATTTTCCAACTTTTTTCAGGCCTTGTAAATGTTTAATCTACTTCATTCGATTTTTCTATTTTGTTTTAATTAATTTTACGTTATTTTACTTAAATTTCATTTAATTTTATATTATTTTATTCACTTTATTCATTTACTCATTTTAATTCTTCACAATTTATTTTATTTAGCTTAAGGGGTTAGGGGTAGTCAGAATTTTCAAAAATTTTTACACTATATTTTTTTTGCATTTTCTTAAAGTATAATAATTTAAAAGTATTGTGTGAAAATTTGAAGTGAATCCGACTAATACTTTTCGAGTTATTCATCCGGGGTTACTAGGGGCGGTGTGCTGTCTCCATAGCTCTGGTGCATGGTAATCGATCCTCTACTCACCACCTTAAACGATTCGGGAGTCTACGCACAAGCATATGCAGACGATGTTGCTTGTTTGGTAACAGGCCCTTCGCTTGTGAGCATCTGCAGGAAAGTGCAGAAAACTCTGGATCTGATTGACACTTGGTGCTGTGCGAATGGGCTATCGGCAAATCCCGCCAAGACTGGTATTATCCTCTTCGTTCTGCCTAATCTAAAAGGAGTCACAATCCAGCTATCCAAGGAAATTAAATATCTTGGAGTAATCCTCGATAGTAAGCTTCTATGGAAATCACACGTTGAAACAAAGCACTGACAGATTTATGGCATTGCAAAGGTGTATTTGGGAAAACGTGGGGTCCTAGTAAGGTCCTATGGATCTACACGGCTGTGATACGACCTATTATCGCATATGCACCAGTGGTCTGGATGAGTAGACTCTCTCTCTCTCTCGTGGGAGTCAGGAGGACCTTATCGAGACTACAACGCACTGTGGTCATCTGTTGCACCGGAGCTCTTCCGACTACTTCAGGCCCGGCATTAGATGCTCTGATTGGTTTGCCACCACTTGATGATTTCATCCAAGGAAAGGCCTTGAAGGCCATCTGGAGGCTGAAACACAATGAGAACTGGTACGGCCCCCGTCCGGCATTGGAAAACAGAGAAGGCATGGACGTCGATCCAACGATTCTCTCCATGCCCCTTGACTCCATGCCATCAAGAGTCGTACTTGAAAAGAGATACAGTGTAGTGCTGCCAGAGGCTCAGTTGTGGTCAAACTTAGAAAATGAGCCCGGCAAACACTGTTTTCGCATTTTTACGGATGGCTCCAGGACCGAGCATGGCTCCACGCGAAATCCAGCGGGACAAAACTGCACTTTGCTGTTGGAATGCATGCATCTGTGTTTCAAGCGGAGGTGTATGCAGTTCAAGAAGCGATGAACTTTGTTGTGGAAAACCGATGGAGAGGCAGATCTATATGTGTCTGCAGCGACAGCCAAGCTGCGCTTATGGCCTTAGACAGCCCCCCAACATCAGGGGTAGTCATGCCCTGTAAATCCAGGCTGAACTATAGGGTTGTTCAATAGGTGCGCTTCAACTTTTTTCCGATAGGGAGGGCGAACGACGCAATATTTTTTATTTTTCGCTTGTCATTTGTAAACTTCATTAGTATACATTTCGTCATGGAACGCTACACACTTGAGCAACGATTGCAAATCGTGCAAATTTTTTATGAAAATAATCGTTCTGTTGCTGCTACTTTAAGAGCATTACGGCCATTTTACGGTCCATTTAACAAGCCGTCCCGTTTTGGGGTTATGTGAAGTCATTGGTCTACAGTAACAAGCCGGCGACGATTTGTGAGCTCAGAGCCAATATTGAACGCGAAATTGCTGGAATTTCGGCCGATTTATGCAAAAGAGTTGTCGAAAATTGGGTTCAACGATTGGATTTCGTAAAACGTGCACGCGGTGGTCATGCAAAAGAAATCGAATTTCATACTTAAATGTATATGTTCAAACTCGATAATAAAAAAAAAATTAGTTAAAAAAGTCAAACCGTTTGTGTTTTATTCAAAAAAGTTCAAAAGTTGAAACGCTCTTACTGAAAAACCCTATATGTCGGTAGACATAATAGCCTGATGCTAACATGGGTCCCGGGACACGTGGGTATCGCGGGTAACGAGACCTCTGACTCCTTAGCTAAGATGGGCTCTGAGGCCAACTGTTTTGCCACTGACTTCTGCGGCCATCACAGCCACGGTTAGCAAATGGGTAACTACCACCCACAAGCGAGCTTGACAGGCTGAGAGAGGCTGCAGATGGACTAAACTGATGTTACCTGTCATGCCCGATCAACTGTCGCAAACCCTTCTGTCATTAAGCAGAGGGGAGTGCAGACGGCTGGTTGGACTGATGACGGGCCACTTTCTGTGGTCGAAGCACATGTAAAGGTTGGGCATCTCAGACAGTGTACACTGCCCAGCTTGTGAAGAGGAGGATGAGACGCCGGACCACTTCCTGTGCGTCTGCCCGTCTTCGCTCGAATCAGGTTTGAGGTCTTTGGCACTGATACCTTAAGAAGCGACCATCTTGGCTCCTTGGCACCACAAGATCTACTCAGATTTCTTCGGAGATCGGGTAGATCTAAAGAAAATTAAAAGGGAATCCAAGTGTAGTACAATGAACTTAATTAATGTCTGAGTGCTGCACTTGCTAGTTGTCCCGACAAAAACAAATATTCAACAATTAACAAAGGGCGCTGCTCGGGCGATCCGGTTCGATAACAAAACTTTAAATGCGTTTTTCTCAAAACTTATTTTTTTGAACTGGTGATCCCTGTAACTTAAAAACCGCTTAATAGATTTCAATTAAATTTATACTGCATTTGAAAAACCAAAAAACTCGTGCCTGGTCGAAGGTTTTTTTCAAAAATTTCGATTTTTTTTAACAATTAATTGCCGGTTTTTTTCTCGAAAATCTGAAAAATATTTCCTGAGGCCGGCATATTGTTAATTTTGAAAAAAAAGCTTCGATCAGACACAAAATTATTTATCTGTTAATAAAACTAATTTCTCTTGTCCCATTGATTTTAGATGAATCTGTAAGGACTTCTGATGATCACCGCAGGAGACTTCTGGAGAAACGGGCTCCACACAAACAGAGATAACTTTTACAAACTTAAATTTTATTTTAATATAATTTTTTTTTTAATTTATTTTTATCTAACTATTTTTTTAAAATACTTTTCTATTTAACTCTTTTGTTTACATATTTTTGTTATTCTTTTTTTCTTAAATTTGTTTTATTTTTTCTTTTCTTTCATTGTTTGTTACTTTTTGTAATTTAAAAAAAAAAAATTTTTATTTTACCATTTTACTTTTTTATATTTTCCTTATTTTACTTTTTTATTCGATATTATTTTGATTTTTTATTTTATTACTTTATTTTTTCTTATGTTTCTTCTTTTTTTTCCTTTTTCAATTATTTAATTTTTTTCATCTTTTTATTTTTATTTATTATTTTGTTTCTATTTTAGTGTATTCCCGTTCTATTTAATTGTTTTTTATTGTTGTTTGAATATAATCCAATTTGTCTTCATAATTTGCATCTATTTTTATTTTCTTATTAATGCATTCGATTTTATCTACGCATTTCATCATTTTTTATTTTTCCATTCACTGCATTCAGCAGTCCCATTTACTTTTAATGCAGCATCTACAAATGTCTGAAGTATTTAAGTTAATTTTGTACGAAGCAACTTTTTTTTTGGTGAAAGCTCCGCCAAAGTGATTGACCAAAGCGAAGCCATACACAGTAATCAATCAATCGATTACCAGCCCAACGCGATCTTTTGTATACGAAGTTGCGCCGAGTTAAATGCACTTTCTGGTAAACAAAGAAAATTCTCGCTTTTTAAAAATAAAACCACGTACATACGAGTATAAATAAAAAATGAGATAACATAAATTCTTGGGATGGTAACGAGCAGACTGACGCAGCGCGATTTATTTTAAGATTTTAAGTGAATACTAAAAATGCAGGGACCATGGAAAGTTAAAAGATATGCCTTTCATTTTATTTAAATAGTCTGTGCATAGTACATTTAAGTAGAAAAAAATCGTTGCTTTCTTGTGGGCATAGGAAAATTCTGAATCATTGGAATTATGAATTTGCGAACCTTCACAATTTGTATGCTCTACATACCTGAGGACTTTAGCACATTTTGCTATTATATAATATATATAAAATTGGCGCGTACACACTTTTCGGGTGTTTGGCCGAGCTCCTCCTCCTATTTGTGGTGTGCGTCTTAATGTTGTTCCACAAATGAAGGGACCTACAGTTTCAAGCCGACTCCGAATGGCGGTTATTTTTATGAGGAGCTTTTTCATGGCAGAAATACACTCGGAGGTTTGCCATTGCCTGCCAAGGGGCGACCGCTATTAGAAACATCTTTTTCTTAATTTTGGTGCTTCACCGAGATACGAACCGACGTTCTCTCTGTGAATTCCGAATGGTAGTCACGCACCAACCCATTCGGCTACGGCGGCCGCATTTTGCTAAAAAATATGGTCTTTCACTGATCTATTGATTACTAAGCTGCACCGTAACTGACCAATACTTTGAATATTGCACTGAAATCTAACCAATTAATGCTTAACTGTGGCTTTACTTGCCCAGGCAAAAGTCCACACATACCCATTGATACTTATACTTGTGTATGTACATATAAAACACAAATAAAAGAATTTAAGTATTTTATAAAAAGCAAAATCGGATTTGATTTAATTTTTTTATAGTAAACATCATAATAATTGTCCACTTATGTGTTTATATGCTCAGCCTGTTCAAAAATGATTTTAGAACGTGCTATTGTAGATCGGTGGGTACTGTTCTCACTTAGATCATCAGCGAATTGTAAAAGACCAATAAACTCTGCGCCAACAAAAAGCAAGTACATTTGTTTAATGATTTGCAATTTTCTTCTACCTTTTGAACCTATTTTGGTGGCTATTAAGTATTTGCAAATTTTAACTTTTGTTGCTGCCATTTTTCTACTTATACATATATATGTATGTATGTATGTGTACACTACAATTTCAGTCATTAGTCAGACAACTAAAAGGTAAGTCGAAGCGGTGAATGCATCAGTAAATTGTGTACAGAATAAATAGCACATAATAACTAAAAAGTTTCCAAAGTCATCACACTGCGGGTAGGAATGAAATGTGCATACATACATATGTATGTATACAACTGTGTGTGTATATATCTATGTATAAATGTAGTTATGAGATGTACATATGTATGTATGTATGTATCTACATGACACTTTATTACATGCATTCACACATACAGATGTGCATAATAGGTGTACGTACGTTGACGTTTCACTATGCACCATTTTACTAATCTACGTACATAAGCACGTACTCGTACATACATATGTATATACAATGGCCAGTAAGAGCAGCAAAAATTGCATCTCAAATAAATATAATTTCTTATATGCAGTCGACTCTCGTTAGTTCCAAATTCGAGGGACTCTTAAAATATTACGAATTATCGAGTGTTTGAAATACTAAATGGTTCGAGAGAGAATTTTATTTATTGAGTGTTTGTGGACTATGAACGGTGACTAGTCTGCGATTGTGTTAGCCTCTTTATGCTGCTGATGAAGTTCATGAGATTTTTGTTATCAAGACCTGCTATATCAGCAGGCGCAGAAAAGAAGTGAGAACCAAGATGCTTAAATCTTAGTCCCGCGAGAGCTGGGTAGCTAAGGAGCAGGTGCTGAGATGATTCCACCTCATCCTCCAAACAGCTGACGCAAAAAGGACTCGAAGTAATTCCGAGTCTCACGGCATGTGTACCCCGCGGGCAGTGCCCCATGAGGATGCCCACGAAATTTGAGAGAGGAGATTTTGTCATCCTCAGAATATCCCTCGAACGCCCCCTATCAAAACGTGGCCAGAAGGACTTAGCGATCTTACACGTTCGTGTACTTGCCCAGCGCTCGCTGAGTTGGTGCAAGGCCCATCCTTCCAGGAGTAGAGCGCAGGTTGTCAAGGGGATCCCGATCCTCTCCTTTCGCCGGCACACCGCCTCACAGGTCTCTTGTCACTGTGGCCAGGTACCCAAATTATCTTTGTATCGAAGAATTCTGATGCAGTCGAGAGAGAGAAAGAGAGAGACCAGGTATTCCCTGACCAGTTTCGAATGCACCATAATAGAGCCTAGGGCCCTAATTGCCGCTTGGCTATCGGAGTAAATATTTACCTGTTTAACAGTTGATATGCAAGTAAGTAGCCAGTCAGCTGCTTCTTTAATTGCGGCCACCTCTGCTTGGAGCACGCTGCAGTGATCCGGTAACCTGAATTTGAGTTTGATTGAGAGCTCTTTGCAGAATGCTCTTCCTCCAATCCTACCGACCTGCTGCTCAGACTTTTCAATAATTTGTTTAAGGAGAAAAAGTGCCTGATATGCTGTTGCATCAGTTTCGTTTTGTAGGTAAAAGCTTTGTAAGTTATCGAATGGGGCTCTTGCTACCTTAACTGACACATCTGCCACCGGTTAGTGATCCTGAGACCGCAACATATCATTTACTTGAACATAGTCTGAAAAACTGGCATCGTTTTTCTTCTCATTTCTTTCTCTCCTCCTTCTACTTTCTCAATTAATTTCTTCTTTTCAGCAATCGTCAAACATTTATACTTTTTAGGACTCATATTTAATACAAATTTTTAATCGGTATACCAACGAAGCGATTCGTGCGGAAGCGTGCGTTCAAATGCGCCTATGTTTTATGCGTAACACGCAACCACGCACAGTAAAGGTATTTTCATGCTAGTCCCAAAATTCAAAGTTCTTACTAAAACACCAAGATACTTTGCAAATTTAAATTGTAGAGTGTTTGACTATATGAGTTCGAATTACCACGTCGTAGCAATGACTTTTTCGGTCAAATTACCGAGTGCATAAAAATGTATGGACATAATTCGGAATATAAAGAGATTTTGTAGGGGACTTGTGATAACTTTAAATTAATGAGAGGTTCGAAATATCGCAGATTTGAATTAACCAGAGTCGACTGTATGTACATATATACATATTATTTGCGTAATACTAGTCTCCATGAGCACACAGAACCTTCCATAAAAATGATGATAATGTGGCGAATACAATCGTGACAGACTTTGGCCGAACTTTCGATTCCCATTGCAGCGTGCATCTTAAATATTTCCTACAATAGTAGCGGGTGTTTTTTTTTGCTGCATGAGGACTATCGATATTGATAACTACGATTTGACAGCTGAGAATGGCAAACTGTGTTGTCATTTCTGTACAGTGAGTTTTGGCAAGTTTTAGGTAAAACAAAGTATATGCTGTCTACAACGCGGAAAACACGGCGTGTAGGAACGAACGCCATTGCGGACAACTATACCTTCGAAGTTGTGCCAGAATTTATTTATCTTGGCACCGCCGTTAACAGCAACAACGATATCAGCCTGGAGATCAAACGGAGAATCACTCTCGTGTTACTATGGGCTAAGTAAGCAACCGAGTAGTCGAGCCCTCTCTCGCATGTCCAAACTGACACTTTACAAGACGCTCATCATACCCGTGTTGCTTTATGACGCAGAGACATGGGTAGTGTCACAAAGCGATGCAGCCGCTCTTGGGGTGTTCGAGAGAAAAGTTCTTCGTAAGATCTTCGGTCCTGTGCGCGTTGGCGAAGACTACCGTTCAAGAATGAACCACGAGCTGTATGAGCTCTACGCCGACATTGACGTAGTTCAACGCATCGCCATCCAACGCCTGCGTTGGCTAGGGCATGTCGTGCGTATGGATGAAGAAGCTCCACCAAAAAAGGTGTTCGAGGGCGAAGTCCAAGGGAGCCGACGGAGAGGAAGACCATTGCTCAGGTGGAAAGACCAGATGGAGGAAGCCCTATGCTCGCTTGGTGTACAGAATTGGAGAAGGCGCGCGCCGAGCAGAGGCACCTGGAGAGAGCTAGTGAGGTCGGCAGTAACTCGGTAACGCGTTGTTATGGCCACCTAAGTAAGTAAGTAAGAGTGTTGGCAATTCATCATGAATCGTTAAACCATAGAGAATAAGATGCAAAACTCTTTAATTTTGTGTGAGCTCGTTTCAATACTTGGCAGCATTGTCATTGCCTGGACTGATGTACAGCTGATAGTCGAAATGGCGGACTGCCAGAAGCAAGGCACCAAAAATAGCTGACGAAAACAGTTCGTGTTGACAATAATGGAAAAATGTCGCAATTTAAATATTTATAATTGCATACTTATTTTAAAATAAATTCAATTGAAACGGAATAATTTAAATTAAATTAGTTTTTTCAATTTTCTACGCGTTTAACGCCTGAGCAACGCCTCCAAATTGTGGATATTTACTTCGCAAAAGGAAAAATCTTTTTCGTGAAGTTCATAGAGCACTACTAGCAGCATCATCGGTCCTTATTTCTTTCGAAATGGGGAAGGAGCTGCCGTAACGATGAATGGCGAGCGCTAACGAGCCATCTTCTTCTTCTTCTTGACGTTGTTGTTGTTTCTCAGTCCTTCGTGAACCATTGCTTCCTTCACAACTTTGTGTCACTACCCTCCAACATTCCACGCGCATTCCACATCTTCTAGGCACCTTTTCCTCGGGCGTCGCCCTTTTCTTTCTCCAATTGGGCGAACATCTGGTGCATTTCTCGTTGATCGCTCCCTTGGCATTCTAGCCACATGCCCCAGCCACCTAAGTTGTTGAGACTTCATAAATCTTATTATAGTTTCTTTCTTAACTATGTCGTCCAGTTCGGCATTGTGCCTAATGTGCCTAACGAGCCATGCTGACTGAATTTTTCTTTTCAAAAATTAATCAGCTAATCACCGATGACATTTGGTTCCAACAAGACGGCGCAACTTGCCACACAGCGGACTGAACAATCGATTTATTGCAATACCCACGCCATCATTGGCGCTTTGTAGTCAGAGTTATAGGAAAAAGTAGTCAAAAACACAAACTCGTAGTCGCGCCAGACGTATGCCGGATATTCAAAAAATAAATGCCATGAAATTATCTACCAGATAATAATAATAAAAAAATCGGCCCTTGAAACTTAACCATCCTTTATATAAGGAACTATTTGCATTTGGTGGTCTTTGGATGTGTGCCGCCAAAGCCGCGGCGGCCATTTGGCCGATATTTTGTTCCATACGTAGTTGAGCCGTACCAATATTATCATAAGTGAGAGAAATGACAATAATTTCCTAAAAAAATTGTATTTTATTCGAAATCAACACCGGTCCTTGAAACTTATCCACCCTTTATAATCATTCTAAGTTTTCAAGCTCCTAAAAGAACACCCTATGAAACATTTTTCATGGCAGCAATGCGCAAAAAGTCTGACACCACCTGCCGACAAAGGCAAAAACTTTGTACTTAATCATCTATGGTATAATTTTTGATATTTTATTTCTAAGCAGTTGGGATCGAATTTGGAATCACCGGACTAACAGCAGTTAACCAAAGCAGAGGCAGTTTGACGTGCGTGCATAGGTATGTGTGTATATGTAATACTAATATATATGAAGTGGTAGAGTATACTGATTCATTAAATGCTTATATATGTATGCATGTAGTTTTACTATATATTTACACATACATATGTATGTACATATGTAGGTAGGCCTTACTCATGCCCGCATGGCTGGCATTGAATAGATGAACGTATTTGGAATTTCATGCTAAAGCGCAAAATATACACGTCTGAAATTAAATAGCATGATGAAATCAATGAATGTGCACTGATTAGTTACTAACATTGTGGTACACATAACTGAAAATATGAAAAATCTCAAAGTCAAACCAACTGGACCGAATGGATGGCATGTTTGTGCGAGTTGCCGTGCAGACAACAGCCCACATTCGACCGGGCTCTTTCAAGCACACTGAAGACTGCTTGTGAAAGGTACTACCAACAGACTGAGAGAAGAATAATAAAAAAACAACAATCATAAGCAATGAAAAGAAAAAATAAATGAGTCATACGCCGGCGACCGTTTTGGCGAATTGACATGGCTATGCAAATGACAGCAATAATTGTAGAGTTGATGGTAATGCGGCAACGGCATACACTCAGGCTGTGTTAACTGGCAAAGCAACAACAAATAAATAAATAAAATATAAAAAAACAACACATAAGAAAGTAGATAATAGAGAAACAATATTTAAATGAAATTTACGCCGCCAAGTGTTGGCGTATGCCGGTGGACCTTGCACATGACTTTGGCATTATCACATTGAAAGTATGCGAATACAACAAGTACTGGCAAAATAGATTGCATTCTTTCTTTTGCCTTTCTTATTTTTACTTATTGCCATGCTTAATTCCGGAGGGATAAAAGCAGGTTCAGGTGGTTAAAAACATATGACATCATTTTTTTAAGTTAACAATCAGAATGAACCGAGTTGTGTGTGTACGAATGGAGGAAGCCATGACTGAAATAGAGTATGCGGTCTAATCGGTGACAAGAGAAAGAGTAAAAAATCGCTAACTAAAATGCTGTGAAATTAACGAATAAGTATGTATGTATGTATAAACAGTTATGAGCATATTGACAGAAAAAGAAATGATTTCATATGGGCGATTTTTGCACAAAGGTCATTTAAATAAAATTGAATGACTTACAAATGCTGTATAAATATAGTTGCGTTTAAAGTAGTGCATACAATTGAAACAGAAAATATATAAAAATAAATTTATCACATTTTTAAATTCAAAAATACACTTGTGAGTCACAATTCGAGGTAGGTATAAAGCGACCTCTTCGCAACTATGTATGTATGTATATTTGTGAACTTCATTTCTAAATGACCTTGCTGTTGGACAAAAGTATAAAATTCTATTTATTTATGCATTTTGTTCACTCACCCAATCCATATTTGTAGAATATCTCTTCGACGGAAACTATTTTGGGTTGATCCGCATGTTGTTGCGATGGTTTGTGCTCCCTTGCAGGGATTGCCTGCGCTGCTTTCGGTTTCACTGCTTCAACTGCCTCCTTCTTAGAGGAGATCGTGTTTGTTACGGTTGGAGCGAGCGGCTTAACAGCAATGGGCTCACTAACTGCGGCTGTCTTGTATGCAGCTGCAGCAGGAGCATTAGCTGCCGGTGTCGGAACTAACGGCGCCGTATTTTTCGGCACTACTTCATCTTTAACTTCTTCAACTTCAGAATGCTTTGCCTGTGTAGAGGCGATAGGGACGACTTCCTCTTCTGCATCCAAATCTGTTACTGGTTTAACAATATTCGTTTTTGTTTGGAATTCGGATGATACAGGGCGTTCTTCTTTGAAATCGCCAAGTAGATCTTCAGAAGAAATAAATTTATCATTATCCTGCTCTTTGAGGGCAGCAGTTACTGGATTCTTCTTTGCCGGCGATGGGTTACACGACAGCGAAGGGGAATCTGTATCGGAGTCCTTGTTGGAAGCCGAAGCGGAATGCGATGACTTTCCAACAACTAGGTCATCGTCATAGAAAGTATTTGTTTTTGTTGCAGGCGCTGCAGGTGCAGAAGGTGCGAAGTTGGCATCGAAATCTTCGGTGAATGGTTGTAGTGGTGCATGCTGTTGTGCGGCATCACTAGCACTGAAATTTAATAAGTCATCTTCTTTTACAGTGGGCTCAGCAATTTTGCTGGGCACAATTGGTGCTGGTGCTGGTTCCGCTGTACGAGCTGGCAATTCAGTAGCTGGTTTGATTGCATCGCCAGCGCCGGTAAAAAAGCCACGCTCAGCTTTCATGAAGTCATGTATACCCTGTTTGGTATCATGCTGCAGTTGTTGACCAAAGGAATGTACATCCTTGGAGGCATTGGAGAAAAAGTCGTCGAAATCATTTGAATGTTGTGCAAATTTGGCATCCAACTGCTCCTGCGCCTCTTTTGCACCAGCAGACATGCGTTGTACGAAAGCTTGAGGATCTACGTGTTCAAAATCAATGTCCTTCTGCTCATTGGCAAAGTAGTGCTCTGTGTGCGAGTTATCATCTTGTGCGCCCGTCGACCCGCGTCCGCCACCACCACTTAGTAAGTCATATGTGGCATTTGTTGCTTGCTTTGCTGCATCGGCGGTGTGAGTGAAAACGTCCTCAGCGGTAGCAGCTGCTTCCTTTTTCAAGTCGGCAAAATTGATATCCATTTTTTTATAAGATTATATGCTTCGATTTTAATTATATGCTCTGACAGCCTCCGTTAACTTATTGATTTTCACAATCCACAAATTTAAATTGTTTTCTCTTTTAATAATTCAATCCTTTTCAATGCTGATACGTTTACACTCGATTTTTCTATCGAAATAGCTTTTTCTTTCGTATTAGTCAGACTTTTAAGTTCCAAAATTGTTCGAATTTATCACAAATTTATTTAAATATCTTTGCTTTTTCTCCTTTTTGACACACTTAAGACAATTCAGTGCGTGCCACTTTAATCAGTTTTGTAAATTTTTGCTGCAAATAAATTCAATTTTTTGCTCGTGAACTCACGTACTAAAGTTTTTCTCCAGCTCGCCCCAACGTTGTTGCAATTTCAAGAACAAACTGCAAATGAAACGTATATGTGGAGGAAATACACAAGATTTCTTGCAACCGGGTGCTCTTTGCGGCCCACTGCCGATGTCACTCTCTGTTGCTTTCTCGCTCCAACTATTATCCCCAACAGCTTGCGTCCTTCTCTCCAGTGGCGCAGTTGGTCAATTGGAGTGAATTTGTAAATTAACTATAAACAATATTTACCTTGTCAAGAGATGTCGTTATAAGCACTCAGAATCTGATTTGAATAGGATTTTCAATTATAAACATTTCTTTATTCAAACAAAACCGAAAGCATTTGGTTTAACAAAATTTTAAAACTTTCCAAAACTTTTCTGCAATTGAAAGCTTTTTTTTTTTGTTGATTTTGGTTTTGTTTCCGATATTCATGGAAAGTGAGTGGCTCTCAGCTGTTTGGAAAAACAGTGTTGTTAAAGTCATTTTACTGATAAAGCTTTTTTCCCATTTGTTAGTGTTCGAGGTGGCGGTATTATAATTATTGTGTTTATAATTGTTGAGGGTTTTACCAACTTTAGAACAGTAACTAATTTTGAACAAAGTTATATAAGGTCTCTTTTTTCGCCAAGACTTAGCAAGTGGCGAATAGATGGAGCAAATGAACATAAGTCGGTAATGCGGGAAAAGAGCTGCCTTAAATTGTATGTGTTGGTAAGGCAGGCGAATCTTTCTGTTTCTTTCGCATACAAATTTTTCGTCAAGTTAATCAAGCATAGAGATAGCGAGAGAGGAACTGGCGAATATGAGAAGCTTATATTTGTGTTGTAAATTTGTTGTCTTATTTTTGATTACATGGCGCATACATATCTGTGGTGAATTTTTAAAGCAAGTTTAACCCGACAAGACTCACTATTATGACAGCGAAGGTATCACTTTGAGAACTTGTTAAATTCTGGAAGAGCTCGAAGATGGGGTGCAATAGTAATAGTTAATTTTAGTACTCAAGTAAAACGGTTGAGATTAAGAAGAAGATTATCAAGAATTTCTGAACAATCTGAAAAACCAGCTAGGAGATCAAAATAAACAAGTAAGTAACTGAACAGTTCCTCTAGATCCCAAATCTTGTAAGTTTATAAGCTTACAATGAGAAAAGTGAAATGGTATAAGAGAACTGAAAAAAAAACCGATGAATTATCTTTGCACTCTTTCCATTCTAGTAGCGTAAAAACTATAAATATGACATTTAGGTTTTGAGCGAACTAAATAATATTTTTCTGATCTAGGGTTCTTCGAAAACTTTCGAATATCTACTTTAAGTCAAACTGGGCTTTTAGGAGCACAATACAATACAATCGAATATACACCACGCTAATCAACAAATTCAATAACAGAAACCAACTATCTGTTTGCGAATATGAAGTGTGAGATAAGAACATTATATATATATATATATATAATTGGCGCGTACACCCTTCTTGGGTGTTTGGCCGAGCTTCTCCTCCTATTTGTGGTGTGCGTCTTGATGTTGTTCAACAAATGGAGGGACCTACAGTTTCAAGCCGACTCCGTACGGCAGATATTTGTATGAGGAGCTTTTTCATGGCACAAATACACTCGGAGGTTTGCCATTGCCTGCCGAGAACATTAGTATATGATAAAACATTAATTCTAGGAAAGAGACATTAATTCCGATTGATTGAAAGTGACTTGAGAAACACGTGACATTGCCATATAAAAGAGCAATTTTCGCCTTTAACAAAGAAAGTCCTATTAGACGGACATGCATTTAAACGAATTACTAACGGTTACGAAGTTTCCTACATAAATTTTGTAATTTAAGTTTATTGTCTATCTTTCGAACGGCCTTTCAGTGTTTGTTTAACTGTGTATAATCTTTTAAACTAAGTCTGAGCCTGCAAACTTGGGCGTTTAAATTTATTTTATGTGGAAAACCTATTTTAGTACTAAAAAATTGCCACTGAGTACTGTAGTGAGTAACTGCACTATTAATTTGCTACTTTAAGTTTGTCAGCACTTATTGGCAAATGTGTATATGACTGTCTCATTCATACACACGAGTAATCTTTTTCATTTGATGGCGAAAAACGGAGACGCGATAATGGAAGAGAAGTAATAAAATATTGGAATAAATTAGAATTAGTGTTAAGCGACTGGTAGAATGGGCAATTTATATGGTGATAGCGGTGACAACGGTGGAGTTGATCAAGAACACCAGCAAAATAGTGATTTTGTTAATTGTTGCAGCAAAATGCGAGATAATTTAACGGCGGATGTATCCAACTGCAGCAATAGCAGCTGTGGTGCAACATCAACCGCAGAACTTCGTATACGTAAAAATGGCTTCAAGGCCAATGCAACAGAAGCCTCACCTGCCAATGGTTGCCTAAAGGTAGAGTACTAATGTGAACAGAATATTAATATCGAATGTTTTATGCACTTCTACAACCACTAATAAGTCTTCGCATGTGCTAAATTATTTAAAACCTCGAGTTTAATTATTCTATGTAGTTAAGTGAGCATTTGCAAAGTAATTTTATTATGTGAAGTGAAAGCGTGACTTTTTTTATTTATTTGCCTATTTGAGTCAAGTGATAAAACAATGTGGAGAGAACTGGAAAATTTGTTGGTGCCGAAATTTGTAGGGATATACGCGCTTTTGCATGTGCTGGAATAATAACGTAAAGAAACTCGTTCCATATATGTTTATAGGTCACACCCTCAATGTGTTGGAACAAAACAGTGAATACCAACCGGCAGAACAAGTAAAATAAAGTGGGAGTTTATTAAGGTCTGATTAAAGAGTTTCGAAATGTTTCATGTTTTGTATAAAAATATTAGAATATGTGCTTTGCGCGAATTTTAGTACATATTAGTAGAATTTTGATGACTGAATTTTTGTTAGTGCCGAATTCCAGCGTCTTCCATTGGAATATGTGTCTTTTGACGTTTACTTAGTTTTTTCCTTTTTTGTTTTTGATTTTTTGACTTGCTTCCCATGCTTCAAAAGGATTTGCCGCAAATGGTTTGAAAATAGCTCGAAGAAAAAAATTGTTAGAAATTTTTCGAATCGTACGATATTTCCGCATATCTCTTAAAGCGTGTTAATTAAAGATAAGGAATTTTATATTCCCACATTTCTATAAATTTTCTTTGAATCAAGTTCTTATCAGTAATGTGCCATTTGTGCCGATAACTGAAATTTTTAAGTAACTTTTTTTATGTAATTGCACTACCATGACTCATACGAATTTCTACAATATTATGGGCAGTACCCTGTCATTTTATTTATTTTAATTAACTGAATTGAACGACGCTAGTGAAATATGAATATTGTTTGTGTAGAAATATGATCACTTAGCGAATTGTAAATTTTCGCCCTTAAAAATTTTCAATAGCTTAAAGCATAACGCAATGAAACGAAGTGTGCGAGTTAGCAAAGCAATTCGGTTTCTGTACGCGGACTTGGCAGTTATACAGTAAATACTGCCTCATTCTTCAAAAGACATTGAACCCGCTTAGTGAATATTTTTTGAAGTTTAAAATTAAACGATTGATATGATGTTCAAAATTCTTAGTTGAAAAGTTTAAATTATCAAAAATCATTTGAAATGCATTTTTATCAATTAATGAAAACTAGAAAAATCTTCAAAACTGCATTTTAAATATATATGTACAGCCATGGACAGATAAATAGCGCAAATGTGAACCTTAAATGTTAAGTTAAGTTTTTAGTACGAACTCTGGTTTGATCAAATAAATTTGTTTGTTTACATTCATTACCGTTATTAAGCTTATATTTATGCGAGGAATTTACCATTTTTTTCGATGGAATTTTTTGCGTTCTTTTTATGTATGCTTATTGCTGTTTTGAAGTGGACACAAAAATAGCACATTTTAAATTGTGCAGCGGAGAGTAAAACTTTAATATTGTTTCAGCGATTTTTAGTATACATTTTGTTTCTTACATGAAATTGTATAGTAATTACTAAAAATGGGCCGTGAAAAACATTGCACGCCGGAGAAAAGAGCTCTTATATACCGTATGAGTCAAAACGGAAAAAGCTATGCAGAAATAGCTGAAATGATGATGTGCTCTCGAAAAATGGTTTATAATGCTCTTAATTTAATTAAGAAAGATTTATTCTATCTAAGCAAAAAAAAACGGAAAGACAACCAAAGCCGCGAAAAACTGATGTTAATGGATAGAGCTGTAATACGCAAGAGCAAAGCAGATCCTTTTAAGAACGGCGCGGCAAATTATGCTTGAAATAAACCAAGAATCTGGTCTACAGGTGTCCAGAAAGCTTGTAGGAAGGCGACTTATAGGCGACTAAGTAGGATGGCACCAGATGAGAAAACTATTGTACGTCGTCCAAAAAATCAAGCGCTAAATCCTAGGTTCACAAAAAATTGATAGATTTCAGTATCTGGATATACTACAGAATAAAATGGAGCCGTTTGTGTTTGAGTTTATGCCATTAAATTGGAATTTATGCAGTACAATGATCCAAAAAAATCAATGTACTGGGTTGACTGCCGCAGAGCCCTGATCTCAGTACAGTAGAAAATTTGTGGAATGACGTTAAGGTCAAAATCGCTAACAATATTAAAAATTTTGATGATTTGTGGACGGCAGTTGAGGAGGTACTCGATTCCAAAGGAAATATGCCACAAGCTTGTAGAAAGCATGAAGCGACGGCTTGAAGAAGTAATCAAAAACGGTGGATATAGTACGAAATACTAATCTGGTAAAAAAATATTATTACTTAACCATCTGATTTGTTTACTATTTTTGCTTTTATTTTGTGCTATTTATGTAATGGGGTTTTCAGTAAGAGCGCTTCAACTTTTGAACTTTTTTGAATAAAACACAAACGGTTTGACTTTTTTAAATAATTTTTTTTTATTATCGAGTTTGAACATATATACATATTTAAGTATGAAATTCGATTTCTGTTGCATGACCACCGCGTGCACGTTTTACGAAGTCCAATCGTTGAACCCAATTTTCGACCACTCTTTTACATAAATCGGCCGAAATTCCAGCAATTTCGCGTTCAATATTGGCTCTGAGCTCACAAATCGTCGCCGGCTTGTTACTGTAGACCAATGACTTCACATAACCCCAAAACGGGACGGCTTGTTAAATGGACCGTAAAATGGCCGTAAAGCTCTTAAAGTAGCAGCAACAGAACGATTATTTTCATAAAAAATTTGCACGATTTGCAATCGTTGCTCAAGTGTGTAGCGTTCTATGATGAAATGTATACTAATGAAGTTTACAAATGACAAGCGAAAAATAAAAAATATTGCGTCGTTCGCCCTCCCTATCGGAAAAAAGTTGAAGCGCACCTATTAAAAACCCTATATGTGTCCCGGAGGTTTCGTGAGTTATCATCGTTCTCGTAAATTAAATCAGAACTGAAATTCTTTTTAACAATTTTTTTGTTTTAAAGTGGAAGTAAATAAGTTTTTTATTTTTTATGTTGCTTTTTCCCAATAAAAAATAATTATTTAAAAACATATTCAACTCTTTGCTTTCAAAGTCTAAATGTGCTATTTATATGACCATGGTTGTATATAATTGGCGCTTACACCCTTTTTGGGTGTTTGGACGAGCTCCTGCTTCTATTTGTGGCGCGCGTTTCGATGTTGTTCCACAAATGGGGAGGCCTACAGTTTTAAACCGACTCCGAACGGCAGATATTTTTTTATGAGGAGCTTTTTCATGGTAGAAATATACTCGGAGATTTGCCATTGCCTGCCGAGGGGCGACCCCTATTAGAAAAAAAAACTGTTTCTTCACTTTGGTGTTTCATGCACGAATGGTAGTACTCAAAATGGTAGACTCGCACCAACCCATTGTTGTGGAGGTAGCAACAATACTAAACCTTGCTAGTGTAGTTGTTGTTGTTGCAGCATAAACATTCCCCATACTTACATACGGGGAATGCTGCTGGATTGACAGTCCTTGGCCGGATATAAATCCGGGTCGTTTCGGTAACGTAGAACCGACTGCTGTGGAAACGTTGCTAGTGTAGTATAAATCACCGGTTCATCTTCGTCTAGCTCATCTAACGGAAACTAAAAAATCAGGCCCAGGAATCTATCCAAGGTTACACCCAAAATGTTGAGGATGCTAACAGTCGGAATTGGTGTGTCATCGAATTCGACCTTGAGTTGCAGTTTGACCTCCTTTGTCCAGTTGGTAAAGAGGGTCGCCGTGGACTTTGTGGGGGAAAGTTGTAGATTCCTCGCAGTGAAGAAGCGAGAAAGATTGTTGAGGTAATCGTTGACTTTGGCGCACAGGCCATCAATGTCATTGCCCGACGCCATTATCGTACAATCGTACTAAATCTAGTACTAAGGAGTCCAACTACTACCCATTACAGACGATAAGCTTTGTTAACGTTATGGATATTGTAGCAGGTTAAATTCTACCTATACAGAATTGGCAGTCGGTTCTACGTTACCGGAATGAGCCAAATGTATATCCAGTTCAGGACTGTCGCAGTAGCAGCATTCCTCGTAAATGTATGGGAATGCTTATGCTGCTGTAACAAAAACAACCTCTTCACATGCCGGCTGTCCGTTTAAATCGACTCATCTAAAATCCCTCCTTTAACTTTGTACCCACCTTGGTGAAACTACAATTTTCTGCTCCGACCGTTACATGATATCCTACATATATTGACGATTATGACTGAGCGTTAAATGATTAGTGATATCTTAGTAAAAATATCATCTATAACAGACCGAATATTAAATTTAAATATTATAAAATAAATTTTAAAAACATTAACAAAAAGTTGCTTTAGTTTTAACCAGCAGTGTAAGGAAACACTATGCACATACAATACGTCGTGCCATTAATTCTGGCTTCACCTTTTATCATTCCATGTCATATGCATATTTTTAATGTAAAAAAGTATAAATGAGTGCACCTACGTAATCGTAATACCTACGTAGTACAGTCATAAGTACTTGACAAATATTTATTTTTGGTATAGTACAATATTTATCTACTCCATATACATACATATGTATCTGATCTAGTGCTAGTTGTTGCAAAAAGTGTACACACTTATATCTACACATGAATGAAAATAATTAAATGTGAAGTCCCGCATATTTATGGAATTTATCATATCACTTTTGTTGAACTTGAGATTTATAATCAAAAAGTTTTTTTTCATGAAAGCAAAGGTTCAGGTTCAAATACTTACATATATGTAGCTACATACATGCTCACATACATGTATACCTCATTATGAATCAGCAATATATAGAAGTCTGACGTCAAAAAGCTGCAATCACAACAGACCACCCCAAGGCTGATAGGGCAGTGTGATGAGTGTGCGATTACATAGCATGACTTTCTATTGTATGAATTATTTAACCTGACTTGTGGTCATTGGTTAGATATAGTGTCGGGTCGTAATCTGGTAGTGTAGACTTCACTGTCATCAGTCGGAGCAGTGCTGCTCTGACGTTAAAATTCTTTTGTTTTTACTACTGCTTCTGCATTTTTATTTTAATTTTTTTCAATCTATTCGTGACCGAAGCAAATTCAATCAATTGGAAGGTCAACTTTGCTTTTAACAATCTATGAATGCATATAGTCTACAAGCCATTCATGATATTTAGGAATGCAGACACTGTAACTAAATATTAATATCATTTACATACAGTAAAGTGGATCTTCTTCTTCCATGCTGGATGTTCGCAATCACATATAATATAAACGTTGTATTGGTTTTAGCCCCACACCGTACGGGTCAGGTCCAAAAGTTTATACAATTCGTAGATTATACGAATATTTTTCTTATCTTATCTTTATTAAAATTAATAGTGCATTAAAATTACGACAATCTTATCTGCACATTTACTAATAC
This sequence comes from Anastrepha fraterculus, assembly GCA_037575425.1. NCBI lineage: Eukaryota > Metazoa > Arthropoda > Insecta > Diptera > Tephritidae > Anastrepha > Anastrepha fraterculus. The sequence goes on along the minus strand of JAYXIM010055944.1, from coordinate 4,136 downwards.
ACACATGTATTTCCCCTTTAGTAGTAATTCGGACTGTCTCTTGACGATAAAAGAGTTTGCCCATTTGTTTAGTTACCAGATCGCACTTATTCCACACAAAATATTAAATGATTGGTATGGAATATGCGAAAGCACATTGAACAGGTACTACGAGTAGCAGTCGAGTAGCTGATTTTATTTCGTTTTCTAATCATTGCAAAATACATGTCCCTTTGTTGTTGCTGCTCTACTGCCACTATGTCGTGGAATTTTTTTTTGTATTCCTGTCTTGTGAAACGTTACGACTGTATAAAAAATTAACTTTAAAAATATAATTTTATAAAATAATTAGGAATTAGAGATGTTGTTGTTGTTGTAGCAGCAAAAACATTCCCCATACATGTACTGGGAGTACTGCTGCAGTGACAGTCTTTGGCCGGATATAAATGCGGGTCGTTTCGGTTACGTAGAACCGACTTTCGTGGGTACAACTGACCGTTGTTGTTGTTGTTGATTATTTACTGGTATGGACGCAGTTTGCAATCTCTCGTAAGAAGTTTATATTTCAGTAGTTTGGTATGGACGATTTATGTTATGTTTCTTGCCTCAATCCTGCTTTGTATTGTGTCGTATGACCTATTGTCGTTTTGTATCGTGATGCCAGATATTTAAACGATTCTGCGCTTCAATTAAGGGCCAACAAAGCAACGCTGTAATGATTGCCGAGTAGATATCGCATCCATAGAGAGTGACTGTTTAGTGTGGATTTTGAAGTGCAGGTATCATTGACTCATTTTTTATTCTCAGATAGGTAAGCTGTTGGAAACGCCATTTCTTTCAGGGGTGAGTGGTACAATGGGCTGGAATTGAAGATATGGACTTGAACAGCATTTGGTTTAAAAAATGGACCTGAATGGTGGGAAGATATGGTTTTAAATTGGTTTAAGGTATGGTTCGAAATGGATTGAAGAAATGAACTTGAATGACATTTGATTTCAGCAGGACGCCACACCATGCTACACAGTCTTTTAAATAATCGATATCTTGCGCACTAAGTTCGGTAATCTGTCTTTTGGAAGAGCCGACTGGCCATCGCGGAGGCTTATTGAGGCTTGTCGTTAAAAATCGATGTTTATGCGGGAAAAATCACAAATGATACAGACCCATAAGTTGAATATGGAGGGTTAACGAAATTTTGGAAAATAGGGTTGACGAAATGATAGCCCAGGCAGCCATTTGCAAGTTATCATATTGCATAAATAATGCAAATGTTTTTTCTTTTTGAAAGTTATTTCCATTTCTACCGCTCCATTGTTCTACTGTACTCAGTGTACTTGTATATAAATAAAGAGATCGGCGTGGCAATTGATTGGGCTGTCCTTCGAGAGTTGTACAACTGTGTAGATATGGACAATCGCTTCTAGTGTTTGCATAATTTTATTTTGATATCATGCATGCATGTACATATGTATGTATGTACGTAACGGCGCACATGTTTTTAGGTGTGCATAGAAAAGTGTATCAGAGCTGCATTCAACTACGCCTAACTTGGCATAATTTTCTGTAAATAGTTTAGTTAACCTATGAAATGGGAAAATTAAAGTCAGTGACTTCATTATAAAGTCAACATATATTGACAAGTTTTGACTATACATATTGTTTACGTTAATTTTAATTATTATCTTTTATAAAAATATATTTTTTCTATAACAAAAACCATGTAAATATAAGTTTCAAACTTTGTGCAACATTTTTAAACATATAATATAATGAATGAACGGTATATATTTTTGTTTTTGTATGGAGAAAATGCGCAACACCGCACACTGGGGATTTTGCGGAAAAAAGTCAAATTTGCAACATACCATCTACGCAATGTTTAATGGTATTTCTAAATTCCAGAATAGAACCAACAATAAAATCAAAAAGAATTACTAAACTCCGACTTACAGTTTTTTTTTATAGATATGTCAAAAGTATAATTTTTTTATAGTATTGAACTGACTAAGAAAAAACTTCAAAGCCCAAGGTGGTTTTTTTTCCTTTTGCTTGAGCCGACTTCGAATTTTTTATTTTTCATTTAGGGTACGATATTTTTATATATTTTAGCCGGAAGAACAAAGGCTGTGAAGCATTTGATTATTTATTTATAATTAATTTTACGAAAAAAAAAAATTATATTCCTTCATATTGTTGGATCTGCAAGTTGAGCTAAATTTACCTACGGTCAGAAACTAGTATCAACGTGTTGCTTAATAGCGTCTCTTTCAGTTTTAATCAATTGCAGGTGCCACCAGGTGCCTTCAGGCGCCACTTATTATTTTTCGGCAATGATAATAACTAAACGCTTTCTAGTGTGTGCATAATGATAACGAAACACTTTTAATTTTGTTTTGACATTTTGAGGGTAATTCAGAATTATGAACTTACATGTATCCTGTGCGTAAATATTTGCTGGATTATATTAATAAAAAAAAAAAAAAAAAAAAATTTATGAGAAAAAAATTTATGAAAAAAAAATTTTAAAAAAAATAGTTTTTAAGCATGTTCTTTTCATACACAAATATATACAACTTCGTTAGTAGTAAAAATGTAAATATTTTTTGGGATGTATACTTTTTTCCGCATCTCTGTACAAAAATCCCCAGTGTGCACCGTCAGGGAAAAAATATTAAATCAACTAGAATTTAGAGGCACTACTAAAATTTAATGGGCTATGAAACTATGCATCCAATTTTTTTTTAAGTTAAAAAAATTAAACTAAAATATTCTTAAATTAAAAAAAAATATATTTTTTTAACTTTGTTTTAAATTAAAAATTATTCTTTTTAAACTTGGTTGGTTGGTTTAAGGGTGACCCCGCATCGGAGTACCACATAGACCGCAAGTTGGGTCCGTTGTGTTGCCCTAGAGCTCATTATTTTAAATGATTTCCCCACCTAACCGAGATTTTTATTGTAGATTTTGATCAAAGATATTAATTCGTTTCGAAAATTTGATGAGAGATTCGATTTTCAGGTCCGAGAGTACTGAAAGATTGTCAATTGTTGGAGAGCCTAGAAGAGCGAGTCGACTTCTGGCTAGACCCGGACAACTGCACAGCAAATGTCTGCTCGATACTTCCTCATCTTCGTCCTCGCAGTATCTGCACAGGTCGTTCTGAGGAACCCCGAGCCGACGTGCGTGAGTGCCCAAAAGGCAGTGGCCGGTGATAAGAGATGTTATATGCCTTAGTTCGTGTTTCGAAAGACTTATAAGGGTTTTTGTCTGTTTCAGATTGTAGGATGGCCAGATTTGTCTGGTCGTAACGCAAGTAGTTTCCACTCGCCACCTCCGATCAGCAATGCTGTGAAATTCTCGATCGATGAGCATTTTACATGTTGAGAGCGGAATGTGGATTGTGGGTAAGTCACTAACATTTGATTGCGCAGCTCCAGCTCTTGCGAGCTCATCAGCTTTGCAGTTACCTTCGAATCCACTGTGACCCGGTATCCAGATAACTTGGACAGAATTCTGAACACTTATCTCGTTAAGAGATAAGAGACAGGATCGAACCACATCTGAGTGGGTATAAGAGGAGCTGAGTGCTCGAACGGCCGCTTGACTGTCGGTGAAAAAGCGGATATCCTCTAGTGATATTCTATTTTCTAAGAGAGTTTTCGCAGCATACCAGATAGCGCATACTTCCGCTTGGAATACGCTACAGTAGTCGGGTAATCTAAATGATAGATTGATGTGAGGGGATTTGGAAAAGATTCCAAATCCCACTTTGCCGTCTTGTTTTGAACCATCTGTATATATAATCAGCGGGCCATCGATTTCGGTTAGATTTGTCTTCCATTCTTCCCTAGTTGGGAGTGAACAGGAGAATAGCAAGGGTGGTGATGGAAGACTTACATGATAGTCTATGTCGGAAGAGATAACAGTGTTCCTGTTCAGTATGGCCGAATGGCCAAGATACTTATTCCATTTCGATATAGCATTCATGCGTGTCGCTGCTTTCGCTGCAATCGCTTTGCCAGCCAGATCGATAGGGAACAAGTGAAGCAACGTATTTAGAGCCTTAGTAGGTGTTGTACTTAAGCATCCTGTTATCAGGAGGCAGGCTGTTCTTTGGACTCGATCAATTGTGGCTACTCTGCACCGTTTTTCGAGTG